>CAUYQU010061869.1:0-52821 GCA_963574635.1 Cheracebus regulus | reverse complement strand
CGCTGGGGCACTGGCAAAACAGCCACGCCGGCCAAAAGAGTCGCGCTGGCAACCCGTGTGGCTCCTCTGCCGGGAATCTCCCAGTCTGTGGGCAACAAAAATTTGTCGGAAAGTGCGGCGTCCACTCCTTCTCTGCGCTTTCACTGGGAGCTACATTCCTGAGCTGTTGCTATTCGGCCATCTTGGATCTCTCTCCCACCTCTATACATTTAAAGGACAGGAATAATGGGAAGCATGTTTTCCAAGCACAATGAAATGAAATTAAAAGTCAATTACAGGGAAAATTTGAGGGGACCCATAAATAAGTAGACATCAACAATTAACATATTCCTGGATAAGCAATGAGTCAAAGAAAAAAATCAGAAGGGAAATAAAAAAATACTTGACATGAATGAAAAAGTCAAGCATACCAAACCTTCTGGGATGCAGCTAAAGCAGTGATTAGAGGGAAACTTATAACTGTAAATGCCTACATTAATGAAGAATAAAGCTTTCAAATGAGTAACCTAATCTTTCACCTTAAAACACTGGGAAAAGAAGCCAAAATAAACCCAGAGCAAGAAAAAGAAAGGAAATAAAGATTCAGACAGAAATTAATAAAATAGAAATGGGAAAAGCTATAGAGAAAAATCAATGACTCAAAAGCCAGTTTTTCGTAGAAACATCAATGAAACTGACAAACCTTTAGTCAGTTTGATGAAGAAAGAAGAGAGAAGACTCAAATTAGTTGAATTATAAAGAGGGAATATTATTATCCACCTTTCAGAAAGAAAAAGGATTAGAGAGAAATAGTATGAACAATTGTATTGCAACAAATTAGATAACTTACATGAAATGCACAAATTCCTAGAAAGACACAGACTTAAAAAACTGCCTCAAGAATAAATAAACAATCTGAATAGACCCCTAGTAAGTCAAGAGATTAAAGCAGTAATCAAAATCTACCTGCAAAGAAAAGCCTAGGTCCAGATGGCCTCTGGGCTGCATTCCACCAAACACTCAAAGAAGATACCAATTTTTTACAAACTCTTCCAAAAAATAAAAGACAAGGGAACGATTTTCCTGTTATTCTATGAGACTGGTATTACCTTGATGTCAAAACCGAAGACATCACAAGAGAAGAAAACTATGGACCAATATCTCTTACGAATATGGCCACAAAAATCCCCAACAAAATACTAGCAAATGAATACAGCAACATATAAAAAGAATTATGCATCTTGACCAAATGTGATTTATCCCAAGGATGTAAAGTTAACATCTGAAAATTTATTAATATAATATATATTATAATTGTATAATATATAAAAGCATATAATACAGTTTCAATAGAATAAAAACAAAATCATATAATTGTCTTAATAGAGGCAGAAGAAGCACTCAACAAAATCCAAAACCCTTTCATTATTTAAAAAACAAAAACACTGAATGAGCTAGTAATAGAAAAAATCTTTCTCAATCTGTAAAGGGCATCTATGACAAACCTAGAGCTAACATCATAGTTAATGGTGAAAGACTGGATGCTTTCTCCTTAGATCAGGAATAAGACATGTTATATGCTTTTGCTTTTGGAACTTTTTTTTTTGACACACAGTTTTACTGTGTTGCTCAGGCTGGAGTGAGTGCAGTGGTGCAATCATGGCTCACTGAAGCCTTGACCTTCCAGGTTTAGGTGATCGTCCCACCTCAGCCTCCTGAGCAGATGGAACCACAGGCACACACCACTACACCTGGCTAATTTTTTGTTTTTGTTTTTGGTAGAGATGGGATTTCGCCGTGTTGCCCAGGCTGGTCTGAGAGTCCTGGACTCAATCTATCCCCTTGGCTTCTCGAAGTGCTGAATTACAGGCATGAGCCACCACACCCAGCTTGCTTTTGGAACTTCTATTCAAAATTGTACTGGAGTCTGTAGTTCGTACAATTAGGGAAAACAAAGAGGCATCTAGTTTGTAAAGGAAGAAATAAAACTGTCTCTACTGTCAGGTGATATAATATTTTATATAGAAAAGCTTAAGCAACCCACTATAAATTATTACAAAATAAACTAGTAAAAAAGTTTATCACAATCGCAGATATAGGCTCAACATACAAAAAAAAATCAGTTGTATTTTTATATACTTGCAATGATAAACCCAAAAATGGAATTAAGATATTTCTATCCACAATAAAATACCTAGGAAAAAATTTAGCAACAAAAGTGCAAAAAATATTCTGAAAACTGGAAAACGTGGTTGAAAAAAATAAAAAAGACCTAAACAAATGAAAAAACATTCCATATTCATGGATTGGAAAACTTAATATAGTTAAGATGGCAATACTCCTCAAATTTATCTACAGATTCAGTGTAATCCTTATCAGAATATCAGATGACTTCCTTGTATAGATTGACAAGCTGATTCTAAAATTCATACAAAATTATAAGGGATGCAGACTGACTAAAACAATCCTAAAAACAAGAATAAAATAGGAGTGCTCACACTTCCTGATTTCAAAACTTATGAAAGCAATGATAATAAAGACAGTGTGGTATTGGCAGAAGGACAGATATATAGCTCAACAGAGTAGAACTGAAATTACAGAAATAAACTCATACATCTACGGTCAGCTGATTTTCAACAAAGATGCCAAGAGCATTCAGTGGGAAAAGAATAGTCTTAACAAGTGCTGTGACAACTGGGTAATCACATAGAGACATGTAGATTTGAACCCTGACCTAACACCAAACAAAAATTAACTCAAACGGATCAAAGAAGCCTGGAAAACAAAGCAAGACCCCATCTCTACAGAAAAATGAAAACGTAGCCAGGTGTGGTGCGTACCAGCTACTCAGGAGACGGAGGCAAGAGGATCACTTGAGCCCAGCATTTTGAGGCTGCCGTGAGCCATGATGGTACCACCGCACTCAGCTTGGGCCACAAAGCGAGACCCTCTCTAAAACAACAACAAAGATGGACCGAAGACCTAAAAATAAGAGCATAACTACGTAACTTCTTAAAGAAAATATAGGGATACATTTTTGTGACATATGCAAACATCATGTCTTACTCCTGATCTTAAGAGGAAAGTATCCAGTCTTTCAGATTTGCCAAATGATTCATAGGTAGGACACCAAAGCATGAGCAACAGAAGGGAACAAAAATAGAAAAAGATAGATTAAGCCTTCATCAAAGTCTAAAACTTTTGTGGGTCTCCCACACGATGGGAGAAAATATTTGCAAATCATTTATCAGGTAAGGGACTTGTATTTAGAATATATGAAGAGCTCTCACAACTCCACGATCAAAAACAAATATCCCAATTTGAAAACATGCAAAAGATTTGAACAGACATTGCTCCAAAGAAGATATATGATTGGCCAATAAGCACACGAGAAGATGCTCAACTTCGCTAGTCATTAGGGAAAAGCAAATCAAACCCACAGTGAGATCTCACTTCACACCCACCAGGCTGGTTACATTAAAGTCAGATAATAACAAGTGTTTGCAAAAATGTGGACAATCTGAAACTCTCGAACATTGCTGTGGGATACAAAATGGTCCAACTGCTTTGAAAAACTGTCTGGCAGTTTCTCAGATGATTAAACATAAAATTATCGTATGACCCAGTACTACCATTTCTAGGTCTGTAATCAAGAAAAATGAAAACATGTCCACACAAATTTATTTTTGTTTTCAAAAGCACTTTAGTCTTCCACACACTATTTCAAAAATAGAAGTTCCTTTTTGGAGATATTTGGATATCTTTCTCTTATGGACAGGCTTCGGAACTAGAACAGGCTCTAAAAACCTGTACACAAATGTTTATAGCAGCATTATTCGTAATGGTCAAAAGGTAGAAATAGCCCAAATTTCCATCAATAGGCAAGTGAATAAAGAAAATGTGGCATAGCCATACAATGAAATAGTATTTGCTTATAAAAAGAAATGAAGTACTGATACCTGCTACCACCCGGATGAACCTTGAAAACATTATACTATGTGAAATAAGCCAGTCACGAAAGACAACACAGTATATTCCATTTGTATGACGTGTCCAGAATAGATAAATTCATAGAGACGGAAAATAGATTAGTGGTTGCTTAAGGCTGAAGAGAGTAGTTATGAAGAGGGTATCAGTGGGTGATGGCTGAAGTTACAAGAGTTCTTTATGGGATGATAAAAATGTTCTAAAATTGACTTTTGTGATTGTTACATATATCCCTGAATATACTATCAACATTTTAATGGGCAAATTGTATAGTGTGTGAACTATATCTCAGTAAATCTGTTTAAAAATATGTATAGACAGTCCCTAACTTATGATGATTCAACTTACAGTTTTTCAGCTTTACAATATACATTCAGTAGAAACTGCACTTTGAGTACCCATACAACCATTCTGTTTTTACTTTTGGTACACTATTTCATAAATCACATGAAATATTCAGCACTTTCTTATAAGATAGACTTTGTGTTAGATGATTTTGCCCAACTGTGGGCTAATGTAAATATTCTCAGCACATTTAAGGTAGGCCAGGCTAAACTCTGATGTTTGGTAGGTTAGGGGTATTAAATGCATTCTCAACTTAAGATATTTTCAACTTATAATGGGCTTATCAGGATGTAACCCCATCATAATTTGAGAAGGATCAATATTAGTAAAGTCCCACAATTCTTTGGGTATGTCAGCTGTTTCCTCTGGAGTCCTCCTGTTCCTCTGGAAAATGCTGAGATTTGACACCTATGATGGGTCTGGGAAGTGATTATGGTGGGTCCTGAGCATACCCTTTCAAACCTTATGAGCTTATCACAGTGTTTTTAAGCAACTTTTCCTTGGACACAGAAGAGTGAGCTAATTCCACTGGTAAGGAAGAAACAGAGTGGCTTGAGGGTTCAAGTTATTGGTTTCATTTTGATCCAATCAGATGACTCCATTCCAAATTTTAGGATCTCATTCGAGACAGGGTCTCACTCTCTTGCTCAGCCTGGAGGGTAGTGGCACAATCAAGTCAAGTCACTGCAGCCTTGACATCCTGGGCTCAAGTGATCCTCCTGCTTCAGCTCCTCGAGTAGCTGAGACTACAAGTATGCACCACCATGCCTGACTAATAATTTTTTTTTTTTTAATAGAGAAGAGGTCTTGCTGTGTTGCCCAGGCTGGGATATCATTCTTTTTATTATTATTTTCAGACAGAGTTTCACTCTCTCTGCTCAGGCTGGAGTACAATGGTGCGATCTCAGCTCACTGCAACCTCTGCCTCCCAGGCTCCAGTAATTCTCCTGCCTCAGCCTCCCGAGTAGCTGGGATTACAGGTGCACGCCAGCATGCCTAATTTTATATTTTTAGTAGAGACAGGGGTTTCACCACATTGGCCAGGCTGGTCTCGAACTCCTCACCTCAGGTGATCTGCCCGCCTTGGCCTCCCAAAGTGCTGGAATTAGAGGCATGAGCCACTGTGCCCAGCCTGGGATCTCATTCTTTTTTATCAATGCCCTTTCACATGAAAACCTGTGTGAAAAATTTGGTGAAACTGAATTGAAATCAGCAACCTACATGGTAAAGTTTTTGTTTGATTTTAAGTGCTATTAGCCTAGTGCCTACAAGAAGTAAGAGAATCGTTTAGAGTTATCACGGAAGCTTTCTGGTTCTCAGGCTGTAATATAACCAGGAGGTTTCTGCTTCTCTGGATTATGCTAAGAATTAAAGAACACAAGTTTTAAATTTTCTTTTGGCAAGCAATCAAGCATCTTCAAAAGAATTTTCCCACATCCCAGTCTTTATGGTCATGATTACTGCTGTACCGGTCAAGTGCTGCTGTCACCTGCTCTCCCAAGGCATATGCTTCTCTTGTCACTTAATTACAGGTGATGTCATAATTATGTCATCATTAATTATGATATCATAATTAATTATGACATCACTGCATGCCATGGATTACTAACATACCACTTCCCACTGGTAGATATTTTGGAGTCCAAAAGCACGGCAAAATACATCTCCAAATCTCATCTTGGTGGGGTTATCTTCTGGGACCACTCCTGGTATCAATTCCATATAGTCAGGGTCCAAACAGGAGACAGAAACAACACAGTAGTTTTAACAGGGAATGTGTAAAAAAATTATTAAGTATAACAGGAGTTTACCAACTAATTAAAGAGAATACTGAAGACTGAAGTATCTCTCCAGTGCCCTCCAGCGATAAAGCTTCATATAATTCCAGATGGCAAGGGAGAACAGTCACGGTATTACAAACAGGACAATGTAGGGAGAACTTAGAACTAAGAGACAATGGACTGATAATGGTGCATTGAGCATTGCTTTTTTATCCAATCTGACAATCTCTGCCATTCAATTAAATAGTTATCATTTATATTTAATGTAATTCTCAATATGGTTAAATTTAAACCAACCATCTTGCTATTTATTTAGTTTGTCCCATCTGACTTTTGTTCTCTTCTTGCCTTCTTTTGGATTGAGATTTTTCTCCCAAATGATTTCATTTTTATCACCATTGGTGGCTATTTGTTTATGTATATGTATAAAATAGCAAGTGTTGATGAGGATGTGGAGAAACTGTGACCCCCATACATTGTTGGTGGAAATGTAAAATGTCATGGATATATATACATTTTTTAAGAGCTGGGGTCTCACTGTGTCACCCAGGCAGTGGCACAATCATAGTTGACTGCCACCTTGAACTCCTAGCCTGAAGAGATCCTCCTGCCTTAGCTTCCCAAAGTGTTGGGATTACAAATGTGAGCCACCATGCTCAGCCTAATTATTCAGTCTATATTTTTAGTGTTTTTTTTCCTAGGATTTACTATGTATTGTTTAACATATCACAGACTAACTGCAAATAGTATTATACCATCTTACATATTGTGTATATATTGCTGAATCAAATGATTACGTTTTAACTCTTTTAAGGAATTGCCAAACTGTTTTCTAAAATGGCTGTGACATTTTACATTTCCACCAACAATGTTTGAGGGTTCCAGTTTCTTCACATCCTCACCAATAGTTGGTCTTGTCTATCTTTTTAATTCTAGCCATCCTGGTGAGTGTGAAGTGCTACTTCATTCATTTCTGACTTGCATCTGATGACTAACGAGGCTGAGCGTCTTCTCATGTACATTTTGGTCAGCTGCATATTTTCTTTGTAGATGTATCTGTTCAGATCCTTTGACTTTTTAAATTGGGCTATTTGTGTTTGTAATGTTGAGTGGTCAGAGCTCTTTATATATTCTAAATACAAGTCCCTTATCAGATATATGATTTTCATATATATTCTCTCATTACGCAGGGTGTCTCTTCACTTTCTTGATGGTGTCCCTTGAAGCACAAAAATTATAAATTTGGATGAATTCCAACCTATTTTTGTTTTCAAAAGCACTTTAGGCTTCCACACACTACTTCAAAAATAAAATAAGTTCCTCTGTGGAGAGATTTGGATAGCTTTCTCTTATGGACAGCCTTCAGAACCAGAACAGGCTCTAAGAACTCCAGCCTGAAGTGTGGTCAGATACCCACATTCCCCTTCCAAGAGAAAGCTGCCAGGCCAGGTGCCCTCCAAGAGCACCACAGGAGGAAGGCAGGTCTGGCCTCAGCCTTCTTCTCAGCTTCGGTTTCCCTCACCAGGCCCTCTTAGGTCTAAGCAGGAGAACCTCAGACTGTTCCTCCCTACAATTGTGCAAGTGCTTACTGGACCGCAGGCCCCAGAGAGCTGTGTGGTCCCCCATGCCCCTTTCTAGCACTAGCCTAATAATTGTATTGACGGTCCCAGGGCAGTCTGTAGGCTCTATTAACTAACATGGAATAATGGACTTGGGGGTTGTCAGTGCAAAGGATTCGAGATGGAGCTAAATGCCTGAGTTTGCTACATTGGGACTGAGGCCTGGAAGAGCACAAGGAAGTGATCAAAGGCAACAGGAATAGGAAGACAAATAGAAAAAATAGAAAGACAAATACTGCATGATCTCACTAATTTGCAGACTTTAAAAAGCTGATGTCCTAGAAGTAGAAAATATAATAGTGGTTACCATGTGCTGGGGAAGGGATGGGGAATGGGGGAGATTGGCCAACAGGTATAAAAGTATAATGAGATAGGAGGAATCAGTTCTGGTGTTTGCTGGTACAGTAGTGCGACCATAGCTAAGGACATTGTATTGTATGTTTCAAAATAATCAGAATAGAGGATTTTCAATGTTCTCACTAAAAAGAAATGATAGATGTTTGAAGTGATGAATAAGCTAATCATTACACAATGTATGCATGTATCAAAACATTATACTGTGTCCCATATATATGTATTATTAATATGTGTCAATTAAAAATAAAAAATGTTTTAAACCCAGTGGCCTGAGATCTGAGTCAAAGCCTGGTTCTCCTGACTCCAGATCTTCCCACTGTACCAAACAGCAAGGTGATTAAGAAAAACGACTGGCCAGGTGCAGTGGCTCACACCTGTAATCCCAGCACTTTGGGACGCCCAGGCAAGAGGGTCACTGAATTCCAGGAGTTCCGGACTAGCCAGGGCAACACAGGGAAACCCTGCCTCTACAAAAAACACAAAAATTAGCCCAGCATAGTGGCATGTGCCTGTAGTCCCAGCTATTCTGGAGGCTGAGGAGGGAGGATTGCTTGAGCTCAGGAAGTGGAGGCGGCCATGAACCATGATCAAGATTGTGCCACGTGTGCACCCCAGCCTGGGCAACAGAATGAGACTGTCTCATAATGAAGAAAAGAAAAGAAAAAAGATTGACTTGTAAAAACAAGAAGGCTTCAAACCCTTCAATAAAGAATTGATAAGTATGTTAACCAACAAAGGAATACAGAGGAATACAGCTGTTAAACAAATGGGAAAGATCTCTGTGTTAACAGGGAAAGGATGATGATGAGTCAAAGCAGGATATGGAACAGCTTGTCAAGTTAATCCATGAACGTACACATGTGTACACACACAAGTACACATGTGCACATGCACACATGCACATTTTTATAAGCAAAAGACTGTGGCAGCATATGGACAAGCTCTGGACAGTTCTGGTCTGGGGGATGTTGGGCTACTGGGAATCTCACACCCTGCTTACTGTCTTTCTGTTTCCTTTTCATATTGTGCAGACATTATTTTTATAACCACAGGCGAAAATCCTAATCTTACCACTTGGCAGGTTCATGAGGCCCAGGTAGCCCTGTACTGGAGAAGTCAGGGTGTGCTTGGGACTTGGGAGGGAAAAAAAGGCCTTTTCTGTCCCCTGCACTGGTTGCCTGCCAGTGCAGTTATCAGTTTCGACCACCAGGGGGCAGCAGAGAACTAGCTGATTGCTGCAAGAGGCTTGAACACTGGAGAATTCTGAGCGGGCAAGTTTGCTGGGGTGGGGCAGGGAGACCCGTCTCCCCCATTGTGCGGGGCTGTGGTCCGGTTCCCAGGGAAAGGATGACCAATTACATGCTGGGCAAGGGTCCTTTGCCTCAGCACAATAGGGAAACTGAGGCAGAAGACCAGTTGGAACTGGACTAACAGGGTTTGGGTGCCTGGGGAGGGGAAGTGAATGTCCCACAGGACAGAGAGAGCCAGCAGACCCAGTCCCTCCCTGGCTTCTTTGCCATCCTGTCGAGGTGAAGATTCCAGAAAGCATGGCTCAAGGGCCGTCAAGTGGAGGCAGAGACAGAGAGATCTTGGGGCCCATTTGGAGAAGTGGCCATTCCCCTCCATGACTAGCTCAGTAGCTAACAATTCCTGAGCACACCCCGTGTGCCAGGGGCTCAGCCACTGTATCTCAGCTCATCTCAACACTGACCCTCCAGTAGGTAGAAAGGCATTAGTGTCTCCATTTTACAAGGGAGGAAACTGAGGCTCAGAGGCGAGGCAGCAAGTGCATGAGGTGGCTTGAGTGACGGTAGCTGATAAGTAGTGAAGGTGTCACCTAGATGCCAGCCCCTCTGACCCCAGAGGCCTTGCCCAGGATGAAAGCAGGGAGGCAGATGGCGGTCTAAGCAGGTGCCATGGTCCTCAACTTACAAGGCAGGACTTGGACCCTAGGTTGCCCCACTGATATGCAGGAGCCGAGTGTGGAGGGCTGCAGGGCCCCCGCTAGTGACCGGGGCGGGGAGGGGGGTGGGGGGTTGCTGAAAAGGTGATAGAAAGGAATCTCAGCTCCCAGCTTTGAGAGCGTCTGAGATGGGGCAGGGGAGGGTAACTGGCCTTAGTACCGGGCGCCAGGAGGCTGTAGGGCCAGGCATGGACGGGAAGGAGGAGCGAGTGTCCAGGGAGAGAGGGCACAGGGGCCTAGCCTGGCTTGATCACCCTGGATGCAGTAGGAACAGGATCAGAGCTGCCCCCGCCCCCTGGAGCTCCTGAGAACTTAGCGAGGGAAGAGGCGGAGGGAGGGTTGGGGGCTCCCTTGGGTTCTTGCTTCCACGTAGGCCTCCAACAACCATGGGACTGGCCCTGGGTGGTTCATGCATCTGAGCTACTACAGGGAGGTTGGCAGGCCAGGTTGGGCAGTGGGGAGAGGCCCAGGATGGAGAGAGGGGGCTGAGGGCAGGCCAGCGGCTGCCTGGCTGTCTGGGAGGGCAGTATAGCAGCAGGACACAGCAGGACGCAGGGGTTAGGCCTGGGCCTAAAATACCCCTGGGATTAGAGGGTGGGGGAGAGGTTCTGGGAGAGGCAAGGGAGCTCTGCTACTTACTACCTCTATGATCTTCAACAAGTCACTCAACCTCTCTGGACCTCGGCTTCCCCATCTGTAAAACGGAACTCCTTGTAGTACCCACCTCTCAGAGCTGTTGCAAGGGCCAAAACTGATGTGTGTGGATAACTAGCACCGCGGCTGCCACACCAGCGGCTGGCTGGATGCTGATGGCGACTCATGGCTCATTTACTCCACATTTAACCTGGCCGTGTGCCAGGCCACACTGGGCACAGGGGACTGGCGATGAAGCAAGCACGAGTAGCCCCTCTAGAGGAGGCAGCCAGGACGGCGGAGGGCGCTGCACGGGGTGAGGACGTGGAGGGACCCGGCTCCTGCTCTGCCTTAGGGCATGTCCTCGGCCTGGTTCACCTTTGGGCTCAGACACAAAAGCAGAGAGAGCAGTGCCGCCGATCCCAGCTCCCTCTCCAGCCCCTATTCCAGGTTGTTTGAGAACAAAGCCCAGGCATTGCCTCATTTCTCCCATAACCTCTCCAGAATGTAAGAGACAGAACATTTTTTACACTATCCCGATGCCATCATGACATTGAACAAAATGTGAATTCAACTGCATCAACTGTGAGAATGCACTTTTGCTGACCTGAGTTGGGCCAAGGGCGGGGCGTGACGTTGCCCGCCTACCTGGGGTCCTCAGCCCGTGGGAAGGACTCAGGGCCTGTGGGGATGGAGATGGGCAGATTCACACTGTGTTCATTGCCTTGCCAGGCAGGAGGGGCCCCACCCTGCTGCATTGCCCTTCCAGCTAGAGAAGGGCCCCCGGACCGCTGCCCCTAAGGGAAACCCAGTGGGCTGCGGCAGTGTGTGTTTGTGGGCTGTGCATGTGTGAATATGTGCAGGCTTGAGTTTGCAAATGGGTGTGTATATGAGGATGTGAACAGAGTGTGTGAGATGTGTGAGTGTCAAATGTGTGTGCATGTGAAATGTTTGTGTGTGTGAGTGCATGTGTGAGATGTGTTTGTGTGTGAGAACACGTGTGAGATGGGTGTTTGTGTGTGAGTGCACGTGTGAGATGTGTGCACGTGTGAGAAGTGTGTGTGTGCGTGAGATGTGTTTGTGTGTGTGTGAGATGTGTGAGTGCACGTGTGAGGTGTGTGTGTGAGTGCACATGTGAGATGTGTGAGTGCACGTGGATGTGTTTGTGTGTGTGCACGTGAGATGTGTTTGTGTGTGTGCATGAAGTGTGTGTGAGTGCACATGTGAGATGTGTTTGTGTGTGTGTGAGATGTGTGTGCATGTGTGAGATGCGTGTGTGCGTGTGAGATGTGTCAGTGCACATGTGAGATGTGTGTGTGCGTGTGTGCATGTGAGATGTGTGTGCGTGTGTGAGGTGTGTATGAGTGTGCATGTGAGGGGTGTGTGTGTGTGAGATGTGTGTGTGCATGTGAGATGTGTGTTTGTCACAGTGTGTGTGCATGTGAGGTGTGTATGAGTGCGTGTGTGTGTGGGCGGGGGGAGCAAGTGGCCCTGAAATCTGGGTTGGGGTCCAGCCTCAGGACAGACGGCGGGGGAAGTGTGGAGAGGGGCCTTTGCACCCAAGGGCAGCCCGTTCCCTGCTCCAGCCAGCGTACTGGGGGAAGAGCCAAGACACCTGCCTCTGGAGAGATGGCAAGCCCTCCTCGGCCCTCATTCCCCTCACCTGGGGTGTTCCCTGCCCCTTCTCCCCACTTCCAAGCACCTGGCAGGAGCCGGGCTCAGGCTCACAGGAGGCAGCCACTGGAAGGGTGGCGTTCCGGTGCGTCGTCCTGGGTTTGACCAGGCTGTGGGGAGGAGGACTAGGGTGTCGGAGGGCAGGTGGGGGGCTGACTCCCCAGTGCATCGTGGGTCCCAGGCCTCACTCAAAGCCCCAGGCTGGGCCCCCGGACACACTGATGGACAGCCGTTTGCTGACGGACTGGACAGGCTGGTGTGAATCTGCTTGGCAGCCCTGGTCAGGATCAGAAACAGCCCAGACAGTGGAGCTGGAAGGTGTGGCAGAGGACCCTGCTTGGCAATCTGCGGCATCAGGGCTTCCCAGGCCTCAGTTTCTCCACCTGCCATACTGGCGTGTGGTTTCCTGCCCTGGCTCCTGCCAGGACTATTAGGAGGAGACGTGAGGCTAGAAAACCGGAGGGACTCCAGCCTACGGGCCGGGTCCAGTGCAGGAGCTGGCTGGTGGCCTGGGCCTGGGAGCTTTGGCACCACAGTGGAGGCTGGTGGGAGAGAGGTGTCCAGCCCAGAGCTGTGTCCCCTGCCACACTCAGTGAGTCCCGATTGCCCCAGCTTACAGATGAGGACGTGAGGCTCTGTGTCCCATGTTCCAAGAAGGAGAGCCTGGCCAGGGTCTTGCCAGGGGGACCCCGGGCTGTGGCGGGCTCCGGTGCTCAGGGGGTAGTGCTTCTGCTGACTCTCCCCAGGCCTGGTCTCCCCTCTCTGTGTCTGGGGCAGATGCCAAGGGGGTGCCTCATAACGTTGCAGCCATCACCCCTTGGCACCAACCTGCCCCACCTCCCTTCCTCCTGCCTGGTCTCTCACCCTTCGAGACCACCCAGCCCCCGGACCCTGTCCTTGTCTGACCTTTGCCACTCTGTCCCTGCTCTGCCTCTGACACACTGCACTGGGTGGTGAGAACTTCAAGTTCAATCAGATCCTGGTTCTGCCATCTGCCTGCTGGGTGAGGGTGCCACTTGAGACCTTCCTCTGGGGGGCCTCAGCTTCGGCCTAGAGCCGGGCCAGCCTCTCTTGATCCCTTGCCGGTCCTTTCTTTGGTGGACTCTTCTCTCTCCTGGGTGCTCAGCAGCCAGCTGTCTCTGGACATGGGGACTGAGTCCAACCGGAAATCCTTCCTGTCCAGGGGAATTACTGGTTTCCACGGCTCCAGGAGATGTCGAAATGCAGGCCGTGTTTGCCTTGGGTTTGTTTTCTTTCCACAGAAAACAAAACAAACACACAGGCGCATGCACACCGCCAGACACTCAAAGACAAGGGCATGTCATCAAACAACAGCCCGAAGTCCCAGCACGGCACGCATGGGTGCCCAGTCAATGCTTACCGGGTGCTCAGAAGCACCTGCGGCCCTGGGTTCGAGGCCTGGCTCCCTGCAGACTCCCCGGTGTCATCACTGGTAGGGTGCTTCTGCCTGAGCTGCAGACAACGGGAGCCGGGGACCCACACTCCCTGGGCACCTCCCGGTAAGAGCAGTGCACTTTGTCTTGTGTTCAGTGGGTTGTCTTATCCACAGGATACCTCCAGGAGAGTTGGGGCTCGGAGGCAAGGAAAGCCACCCAGTGTCATGCAGCTGGGTAGCAGGGCTGGCCTGGCCACAGTGCTGAAGGGGACAGGAAGGCCCTGAGTCAGACACTGGCTCTGAGACCTCAGATCTGCCCAGGGAGAGCCACAGTCCCACCCAGGCTACTGGAGGGCTCGGTGGGCTGGCAGAGGGCCTGCTACGGAGCAGGGGGTCCTTTGTTCTCCTCTCACCCTGGCAGAGGTGGGTCCCCTCTCCACCCCACTGCTGGGCCCACTTTCGTTCAGGCCGACTCTGGGCCTGTCTGCCATTCCACACACTGAGGGCAGGCACCCCATGGGGGATTCTCAAGATGCCATTCAGCAGGAAAGGGGTTGGTTCTGGGATTTGCTCGGCACCCCAAATAAGACAAGAGGTCTGGCCTTGGTGGCCTCTGCTCCTGCCTGTCCCTCGCCCTCACATCCATGGTCCCTGACCCCAAGGACTGGCATTTTATTTTCTCTGCTGCATCTCAGAGGCGGCAGTTAGGAGGCGTGGGCTAGTGCACAGTCACGTGCTTTGACGTCTACACTATTCGAAAATCCAGTTCACTCATTGCCAACACTTAAAACGTGGACAATTTCATGTAACAACTGGGATTTCCAGTTTTTCCCCTGCTGCCCCTCCCCGCCGCCCCAGGCAACCTTATTCGTAGATAGCAAGAGTTGGCTGGAGCTGAGGACAGGGCGCCCCTCGACAGGACTCCCTGCCCCCCGCCTCCTCCCCATCCCCATGGGTCCCACAGGAACACTAGGGACCATCTGAAAGCCCAGTGCTGCTCAACTTTGGATGCACAATAGACTGAGCTGGGGACTTCACAAGCTCAAGGACACCCTGGACCACTTCCTTGGCCTCACAAGGCATGACATTCCTAAAGCCCCCCAGGTGACTCCGGTGGGCAGCAAGGTTGAGAACAAGAGCTAGTGCTGGGCTTTACAGGTGGTGACTGCTGATGGTCTTGCTTCGCTGTGGCTCCTCATGGCCTTCAGCAGGATCTGCCCCCTGCCCTGGTGACAGCCCAGCCCAGGCCTCGGTCAGAAGAGGGGCCCCCGCGCCGGCTCCCCTGGATCCCTCTGTTTGCCCACTGTGTGATGCTGCGTGCCTGGAGCCCAAATCTTGATCTTGGCCATGTGTGCCAAGCAGGAGCAGCTGAGGGCTGCCGTCTCTGAGGAAAATTCACTCCTATATATGGTCACCCGGGAGTGCCCCCACTGAGTGAACGCGTGATCTCATCTGCTGACAATCTCTCCCAGTCTGGGGCCAATTTGGGGAGGGCTGTCGCCCTGGAGAGTGTCCAGTTGGGGGCAGAGAGGCTGGGCGAAGGCAAATCCGTGGCACAGAGGCGGGGCAATGATGAGATGACCCAGACCCAGGAGAGCCGAGGGCAGTCCCAGGTCTCTCCCACACCTGCCCGTCTCCTGCCCCTGAGAGTCCAGCCTCCCCACACGCTTGTGCGAACAAGAAAACCCGTGAGCCTCTTATGCTTTTAAAAGTCCTTTTAATACAGCATGAAGGGGCTATGTTTCTATAGGCAAGCCGTATACAGATTCTCCAGGAATAAGGCACACAACGGAATGCCATCCCAAGGGCCGCAGGTCGGAGACGTTGGAGCCTTCTCCACACACCCTCCAAGCTGGGCCCACGGGTTCTGTTTGTCTTTTTAGCTGGACTCACACGTATGGACAGACATAGACACAGACAGGGTCACCGCACGGGGGTGGAGGAGGTCGGACAGCGAGGCTGGCAAGAGAAGGATGAGCCTGCTGCCACAGCCCCCAGGGGGCCGCTCGGCCACCTCGCTGAAGGCTGGAACACCCCCATTTCAGGGTTAGTCGTTGGACTGGGCTACAATGTAGTGAGGTTGGATTAAATATTCGTTTAGGGCAGATTCAAGTCTGTTAGATGCTGGAGGGCTGGCATAAGGGCTCTGGTTGACATTTCCAAGTTCAAGGAGCATGGGCCGGAGGAGGCATGGCTCAGATGGCAAAGCTCCCGAGTGGCGAGTGGCGGGGTCAGGCTCGCCCCACTTCTTCCCTCCTGGGGCCCTGCTGATCGAGAGCCCTCCCACCAAGCCAAGGGGCTGCTGGACCACAGAGGGGCTGATTTGTCAAATAAGCTGCTGCTTCCCCTCGCCCGCTCCCTGCCCCCCTACAAAATTAATAAAACCGTAATAACAAGATAATAAGAAGAAGGTGCAAGAGAATGGATTACAATGCTGTTTGTTATCCTCAGCGGAAGAGGCACAGAGGGGTCACTATTCCCTTTTCCACTATGTATCTAATTATTGCTTCCCTTTAAAAAGGCAATACTTTCCAAAATACACATATGTATAAATACAGGACGAGAACATATTAATAAGTCTAAACACTTGAATAATATGCTGGCTACTTAATACTGATATTTTCATCCAGGGAAAACAACACAGAATAACAACAATATGGCTTAAAGAATTGCAAAGGTTTCTTTTTTCTCATCAGAATTATGTACCAACTTCATATAATATTCTACGTAGACAATATTTCCTTCTGAATGTAGTTCAGTTGCATATTTTTACAGACCAAAGCATAGTGAAAAACAAACAAAAACCAACCAAAAACCCAATAACGGGAAACAGAAAAGTTCTCACCATAAATATTTTCTTGCAGCTCAAGCAGAAGGTTTGCAAAATACTTCCAGAAATCTTTGTTTGATATTCTCCTGCCCTCCTGAAAGTTCTGAAGTTTTGAAAATGCCTCTCTTTTTGTTTGTTTTAATCTCAAAAATCAAACAATTATATTTTTCTTTTCTTTTTTCTTTTTCTTTTTTTTAAAAAAAGGCCCTCAAATATATACAGACAAAAAATCACTGTGAAGATTTTTTCGGGAAAAGCTACCAAATTCAGTGTTGTGAGAAAAACTGGTAACCATGCAGAAATTTTAACATCTATGAATTTTTTTTTCAAAATACACACATAGTATTTTTTAAAAAAGGAATTCTGTATCAAGTATAACTCAAAATAAATACAAATTCACAAGTAGAACTATTGAATACTTCATATGGGGTAAACACCATTATCTTCCAACTAGATCGCTAGATCTACCAACTGCAAGCGATTGTCCCTTTTGAACGTACTAAAACCACACTCGTTCCTGTCCCCTGGGCTCCTGGCCCTCTGAGCACTTAATTCTCATAGCACCCAGCCTGCATGGCAGTGGCTTTGTTGACCACGGAGAGTTCCCCAGTTCAGCCAGAACCGAGTCAAGGGGAGTGTGGAAGTGGGGCCTCAACGCGGGAACCCCAGCCCCCAGGGTGGCTGGCTCTGCACAGATGGCAGGGCAGTGGCTGCCTGCTGAACAGCTCCCTGGCAAGGTCACTTAGGGTGATAGCCCATTTCCCCTCAGCCCGGGCAGGGAAGCCCTGGCCTCCAGTGGTCCGGAGCCTAGGTTCTTTTTAGCTTATGTGTTCCCCCACCTTTGCAGCAGAGCTGGCAGCCCTAGGCAAGGTCCCCCTGTGGGGTGGGTCCCTGGAAGGGTTGGCACAGGCACACTGCCCACCACTGCCAACATTCTCTTTAGCAGTGTGGTAGGATGACCGTCAGTGGCCAGGGCCAACCCCAGCTCACCTCAACACCTTGGGGAAGGTGGGGAACAGCGTGCTCGGGAAGTCCTCAGTGGCAGTCCCCAGTGGTGGCAAGCGTGTTCACAGCCTGCTGCCTGGCCTGGAGCAAATATGCCTTTGTAAGTGCTCAGAGGGTATGGCCCCTCGAATCCACCCAGCAGCTCCCTGGCTGCAAATACACTCACTCCATCTTTTCAACTCGCTCCCTGGACCCCTGGCTAACACTTCACTGTAACTCCTCAGTTGTACAAAGCATTTTCATTTGAAAACAAAAGGCAACTGGACACCAGGTGGGCATCCTTGAGCCGTGGTAAACACTGAATTTCAGGCCCATTTCGTGGTCTGATTTTTTTTTTTCCCACAGAGGCATAATGTAGGGCAAAATCAAGAGACCCAGTTCTGACGGCCGGGAGGAAGGCCGGGGCCATGACCTGGAATTGGGGTTTCTCATCGGGCAGAGAGGAGCGTGCGATCCTGCCGCCAACCAGGACAGTGGGCTCCCTGACCAGGGACGTGCCAGGAGGCCTCTCTGCTCCCTTGGGAGGTAGGAAATTATTGTCCCCATTTTAGAAAGAGGGGTTCTGTGGCTTATGTCAGGGTTCCCCATGGTGGGGGGGCTAGGAGGCCGAGGTGAGGAGGGGGGGGCCCTTCATGTTTGCAGGGGTAGGGGATGAAAAGCAGGGCTGAGGCTGCCGGGGCCAGCAGGGGAGGACTCAGCATCCCTCAGTCTGACTTCCTAAGACACCAAGTGATGGGTCTTGGTGCAGGGTACCTGGCACCTGGGCAGTTTCTCCCACCATTCTGGGTGAAACTCCCCAAATAAGTCTCTCTGCTC
This sequence comes from Cheracebus regulus, assembly GCA_963574635.1. Taxonomy (NCBI): domain Eukaryota; kingdom Metazoa; phylum Chordata; class Mammalia; order Primates; family Pitheciidae; genus Cheracebus; species Cheracebus regulus. Next base: position 34,436 of record CAUYQU010061869.1, on the reverse strand, counting down.
CAGGACACAGCACCGGCCAGCCTGAATCCCAGGACAACAGAGGTGAAATGAGCCCAATGCTCTGTAGTGTTAGGCTCTCACTTAACCAATGGGGAAACTGAGGCCCGGAGATGCAAAGTCCTTGCCCAAGGTGACACGGTATGTCGAAGCAGGGCAAAGATTTGACCCAAGTTCTCCAGAATGCTTGGCCTGTGTACTTTCTGCTAGAGTGGCTTCCACGCTGGGCCCAACTGCCTTGATGTGGACCCCTGGCATGGGTGGGAGGCAGAGGGGAAGGGCAAGGAGTGGGGCTGACAAAACTTAAGGCAGTCTGGTGGGGGTCATGGTGGGGGCTGCCCACGTTCCCCAGGAGGCATCTGTCCAGCGTTCTGTGCCTCCCATGCATCTAGCCCCTCCTGTCAGGGTCCATAGAGTGGGGGGGGGCACACCGACGTGCAATGCCAGTGGTATCAGAGGGGGTCAGGATTTGGGGCTTAAGGTGGGCGAGGGACAGAGAGCCCCACTCCCCAGCAGATGCTAGAACACATGTCCCCTTGCCACGATTGCTGACTCAGGAAAGAATCGGGGATTTCTGACAGTGGCTTTCCATACAGGGCAGACTGGAGGTTCTGGGTGGGAGCAGGTGGCCTGGCTGGTCTGGGGGAGGTTTGGGATTCACAGTAAATTTAGTGCACTTGTGGCCAATACAAGGCTGCTCACCCCAAAGGGGCTCTCAGAGGAGAGGCTGTGGGGACCCCCAGGGCTCTGTGGGCTCCTGGACATGGGTCGTCACTTGCCTTTGTCCGCTCCACAGAGAGCCCAGGCCCACCTGCAAAGAGCCCCAGACTCCCTGCTTTCCCCGGCCCGTGGGAGCAGCCATGTCAGTAACACTGTTTGAGAGCACACACAAGATAAGGACACTAAGAGCCCCCGGCCCAGCCCCGCAGGCCTGCGAGGGCACCCCACGCACAGGGCGACACACAGCCCCTCAGGGCAGCACAGGGAAGCAACGTCTCCTCAGGCTGGCAGGGGGTGGCTCTGGGTGTGGGTGGGCAGCCAGTCACTGCACGCGACGGCAGTAGTAGCCCAGGACCTTGCACTTCTCGCAGAGGTGCTGTGGGTGCTCCTTGCTCTGGTCGGACACGTCCAGGCCGTCGGGCTTCTCCAGGGGTCTCTGCAGAGAGAAGGAGGAAGGGGCCCGGGGGAGTGAGGAGAGAGAACGACAGAAACACAGAGAGACACACAGGGAGAGAGAGACACGGAGGCAGACAAGTGAGACTGTACAGAGGGAGGGGCCCAGACAGAGGCAGAGATGCACATATCTGCAGAGACAGAGACTGATGGACCCAGAGAGGGAGAGACGCACACCCGATGGGGGTGCGGAGGGGGCGCCTGTGGTCGCAGGTCATTTTGGCCACGGTGCTGGAGCCCTCCTGCTGAGCCCACATGCAAGTGTCTGAATCCTGGGGCTCACAGGTGGGCCCTGGGCTGGGCCAGGGCTGTGGAGAGGTCTTGGACCCACCATCCTGGGTATCTGCTCTGCCCTGAGTGCTCCCTGAGAAGCCAGGACCTGAGGCTCATGCAAGTCCAGGTTAGAGGCAGGACATGGGTGCAGCCTGTCCAGATGAGGAAACCTAGGCCCATAGCAGCGGAGGCCCGGACTGACATCTGACCCGGACTGACATCTCCTGTCCCAGCATCCGGCGCCTCTTCGCTGGCCAGTCGCCACTCCCACCCCTGCTCGTGTGGCCTCAGGACTCAAGGGAAGCTTAACCCAGACACAGTCACGTGCTTTGGGCTTGTGGTGAGCGAGCAGCCCGCTCTGTGACATCAGCAGCCAGGGTGTCGACGGAGACCTGCACCTCAGAGCCGGCCCAGCGCCCTGCTGGTTGAGGCTGCATGAATGAAACCTGTCTTCTAACAGGGAAACTGAGGCCCAGAGAAGGTAAGTGACTTGCCAGGCTTATCCTGCCACCCGCTCACTGGGTGATCACAGGGAGCCTCTGTTTCCACTTCTTTGAAGTGGGCCATTCCCAGAGCCTCATTTGCAGGGCACTGGGAGGATCGAGAGAGACGCCTGGGAGTGTGTGAACTGGACAGCGGAAGGCACAGACGAGCACATTTCTGTTAGATAGTGAGCTTCCCCACTCCCTCTTTTCCTCCCTTCCTGACTCTCCAAAGCTGGCAAAGATTTGACTCCCTGGAGAATTTATGGAGGCCAGGAGGAGCAGCTCCTGAATGGACTCTTTCTTGGCCAGCTCATGGAGATGCTTCCTTCTCTCCAGCCGGAGCCCCTGACTGCCAAAGGGTCCCCTTCATGGACATGGGGGGCTCACAGGAAGCTGGTCAGGGCCACCTGGGGGCCACATGCCCAGGAGAGGGGGCAAGAGAACCCGGGCTGCAGACCATGGCCCAGGATGGTCAGGGTAGGGCAGCAGAGGGTACGCTCTGTCCCCCGCCAGACTGTGAATGGCTCAAAAGTGGTATACTGGCTTCTCCTCCCAATCCACAGTCTGGACCCCAAGAGGACACTTAGAGTGATCTGGAATGGAAGAGTCGGAAGGTTCTAGAAGCAGATGGAGAGACTGTGGTGGGAGGGTTCTGATCCAGGAACCACCCTCCTGCCTCTGGCTCCAGAGTCATAAAAACCATCCCTGTACTCCCAGGCTTAAAGTCCAAAGCCAAGGCCTGGAGGGAAAGACAGGCATGTTAGCCACATTGCAAGGAGGCTTCAGATGACCGGCTTCCCTATCCAGCCTTTGTCCTGGCCAGAAAAGAGAAGAGTCTGGCTTCCTATCAGACCTGGGCTGGAATGCCGGCTCTGCTACCTAAGAGCTGTGTGACCTCGGGCAGGCCACCTGCCCCCTCTGGCCTCCAGGCTCCCATCTGTGAACGGGGATACTGATAACAGCTTTCTCATGGGCTTGTTCTCAGCAGACAATTCAGTGGAGATGATGAATACAAAGAGTTCGGCTGGCAGAACCTGTCTGTGGTTTGTCTTATTGATGGAAGGCGGGCACCAGTTGGTGGAGGGCCATCAAAATTGAGCAAGATCCCAGGGTGAAAGGACCTAGGAAGGGCACACTCCCTGCTCTCCCTGATGTCCCATGAAGATCTCCAGCAGCATCCTCCATCTGGGGCTTGGGTGCCCCCAGGGCTGGAGAACTGTCTGCTGGCAGAGTCCACCGCTCAGTTACTGCCTGCACTGTAAGAAGGCTCCCCACCTTGAGCTAGAATCTGGGTCCCTGTTACCTCATCCTGGAGATCCGGGCACACAGACTCTGCTCAGTTCCCAAAGGACAGTCTGATCAATATGGTAGTGAACTGTCCCCTCCAGCACACAAAACCCAAGCTGGTTTGTAGCCCCCATGCCCTCGAATAGCCAAGGCCCCCCTCCTACACCCAATCTTCCAGGATGGGCCAGAAAGGCCAGACACAGCAGGCCCCATGCAGCCCTCATTCCTCGTGGCCTACATGTTATGTGGCAGAGTACTGCCACCTACGTCAGGCCACCTATCGTCACCACCTCTCTGTGAGTGGCACAGGGAGGAAACAGGCCCAGATGTATGGGGAAGGGAGTTCCACAGATGAGGCCATAGAGGCTCCAAGACATCAGGGACATCCCTGGGGCCAGCAGTCAGGAGGTGGTAGGTGTGTGGCCTTCCAGACACACGAGCTGTTTCCAAGCCCTGCACTGCAGGGACTCGCTGCTGCCTACTGCCTGCAGCTGGCCCCACTGGCTGCACTGTCCGGGGGCTCAGTGCCAGCTTACGGCCAGTGCCCACCGCAGACTGCAGCACGCCCTCCTAGCCTGTCTAGGTCTCTGGCTTTCTGACCCGAGGGCAGCACCCTCCTGTGCTTGGTGGAGGGACAAGCACAGCACTCTCCCCTGGGAATTCACTGGCACCTGTTCAGCTGCACCCATCCTGATTGGCATCGCCTTCTGAGTCTTTATCCCTGGGGCTGACTGAGAGCAGAGCCTCTATGGAGCCTGAAGGGATCACCACACCTGGCTAATTGTTTAAAAAAGATTTTTTTTTTATAGAGACGAGGTCTCACTCTATTGACCAGGCTGGTTTTGAACTCCTGGGCTCAAGGGATCCTCCCACCTCGGCCTCCCAAAGTGGTGGGACTACAGGTGTGAGCCACTGCACCCAGCTGAGATGACTGTCTTAAAGTATTTTATAACCATAAAAAGCTCTGCAAGACTTAGTGATTGCTGTGTGACCTTTAACAAATCACTTAACCTCCCTGGGACTCAACTTTCTCCTCCATAAAATGGGGGCTAAGTCTGTAGGCTAACTCTACATGATAGGGTTGCTGTGAAGAGTAAGTTAGCCTATGCCAAGGGATTAGAACAGCGCCTGGCACATAGCCAGCACTCAAAATGTTGGTCAGGATTGGCATCATGTGTTATACAGGGTTAGGGGCAGCATGGAGGCAGGGGAAACAGCGAAATCCCGGGTGAAATGCTCTCAAAACATCCTTGCCAGCGCTCTCCTGGGCTCATCTGGGCTGCGCCCCCTCCTTGGCTGTGACCCCATGGTGCGGTTCCTCTGTGCGCCCTGGCCAAACTGCTCAGCCCCGTTCAGCCTGCCACTGGGCGAGGAGCCTGGGGAAGCTGTCAAGACACTCCCCTCTGCAGAGGGAAAACACTCTGCAGCTGGGGCTGACCGTGGTGGAGGGCCTCCCCCACTCCCTGCAGCAAGGCAAGGCCCAGTAGTGTTTTCTCCTTGGGGGACCAGAGCTGGCAGGGGGAGCCGCAGCTGGAGCCTGACAGGAAGCAGATATGGCTGGGCAGGAGAGTTGGTAAGTGGAGGGTTCTCTGGAGCGCAGCGCAGGTCAGGGAGCGCAGGTCAGGGCTCCTTGGGGCAGGAGAAATAAACCACCCACTCTCCACCACCGTGGGGAGCACCATGGGGAGCACCACCTCTGGGCTCTTCAAAGTCTCCTGATGGCTGGGGGATGGAGAGGCACCACTCCCACACCCCCTCCCAGCTTAGAAGCACAGGAGAGGAAATGGAGTGCTGGGCAGTGGGAGACCTGGGTTCCAGGGCCCCTTGACACCAGCTGACTGGTCATCCTGCTCAAGTACTGTCTTCTGTCGGGGCCTCAGTGTCCCCAGTGCACACAGTAGGTGCTCAACAGTGGCCTAATGACTGGGAGAGGAGAAGGGCCCAGCCATGTGCTCTTGAGGGATCCTTTAGATTGGGGCCTGGGAGAGCCAATCCTGATGTGGAGATAGGGGATGAATGGTCAGGGAGGCTGTGCTAGGGCTGAGCTTGGTGGGATGGAGATGGGGAGGCAGGTGGGGCCGTTGCCAGCGTGGGGATGGTGGTGGAAGCCAGGAATGGGCCTGGCACTGTGAAAGGGACATGGTGAGGAGCCCTGCCCAGCCAGATGCTGGGGCAATATCGGGGCAGGGGCAGGAGGCTGGAGCCACCGCAGGGACTCGGTTCCTGTGGGATTGGCTGCACAGGCTGGGCCCTGCTTAGGTCGCAGAGTGGGTGGTAAGGACCCAGCCCCTGGGACTGTCATGCAGACCCCAGCAGCCCCCATACATTTGAGGCCCTGCAGAAACTGGGCTGTCCTGACTCCTGCCCCCAGCCGGCCACAATTACCTGCCTTCCCTCCTTGCCTCCTCCCTCCCAGGCCACTCATCTGCCCTTCCAGCCTCCAAGCTCTCCTCCAGCCCTCCGGTCTACTGACCTTCTACCCCATCAGAGCTCTGCCTCCATCTCTGCCTCAGGGGAGCCTTCCCCCAGTGGCTCCTAGAGCCCCCTCCCCTCCTGCCTCCTCTGTCTGCTTGTCCTTTGTGGTGACTCAGCACGCCCGGAAGGCCCACCCTACCCCTGGCTCTGCTGTCCCCCACTACCTCATCGACAGTGATCTTTCCCTCCCACCACCCCTCAGCCACACCCCAGACTTGGGCTTCTTCAGAGATCACCCGTCTCTGCCCCCTCCTCCTCTCCTTCCATTCCACTGGCTCCTGGACTCCACCCAGTCCACAGCCCCACCCAGCCTCCCTCTCCACCGGGCCCCTCTGGCTTCCATTCCCTGCTGACACCCCAGGAGGAAGCACTGTCATCACAGTTTTACAAATATGCCCACCCCCCACAACCATCTGCCCTCTGGAGTGCTCACCCAGCCAACCTCTGCCCTTCGGACCCTCCGTACGCCAGGCCTGGCCTGCACCTGCCCTGCGAGCTGCGCTGGGGCAAGTCACTGAACTAGGGTGGCGCCTTCCACTGCATTAGGACCACGTAGCTCCCGGGGCCTGGGATGCGGCTGGGTGGTCTGGCCAGCTCTCACTAGCAGGCTGTTTCCTTGCTCGTTCTTCCTCAAGCCTGCCCCAGCCCGCCTCACTTCTACCTGAGAACCTCGTCTCCCATTTACTGAGAAAACAAGCCTTGGATGTGAGCTTCTTCTTTGCACCACCCAACCCATGAACCTTCCTAATTACCCCCTCTTCTCCCTCGCTCCTGTGCCGATGCGTGAAGCATCCCGTTTTATCCCTGCATCATCAGACTTTTGCTGTCTTCTTTTTGTTTTTTGAGATGGAGTCTCACTCTCTCACTCAGGCTAGAGTGCAGTGGTGCGGATCTCAGCTCACTGCAACCTTTGCTGACCAGGTTCAAGTGATTCTCCTGCCTCAGCCTCCCTAGTAGCTGGGATTACAGGTGCCTGCCACCGTGCCTGGCTAATTTTCGTAGTTCTAGTAGAGGCCGGATTTTATCATCTTGGCCAGGCTGGTCTCGAACTCCTGACCTCATGATCCACCCACCTCAGCCTTCTGAAGTGCTGGGATTACAGGCGTGAGCCACCACGCCCGGCCAACTTTTGCTGTCTTCTAGATCATTTTCACCAGCCTGCACTTGGCTCCAGGCTTCCCCATCTCCACAACATCCAGCCCAAGGGCTCCTCCCCGGCTGCAGCTACTGCTGTGATTCTCTCCTCAATCAGACTCCCATCAAGAGAGTGGACAATGAGGCATTCCCTCTGCAGCCAGATCCACAGCAGCCTCCCCTGACACTGCTCCATGGACACTGCCCTGACCCCAGGCCAACTACAAATCAGCACCTCCACTCTTACCCTCATTCCCGGCTGGCCGGGCTTCTGCGTCTCTCAAATCTTGGTTGTAGTTCAAGTTCTCCAGGTAAAAGTGATGCTTTTGTTCTGCTTTGCCAAAGTTTGAGAACCATCTCCTTATTGCTAAATTTCCAAGGCGCTCCTCTGTGGTCTCTATACCTGACATTTGAGTACTAACCACCAGCCAAGCCTCCAACAACGCTCCCCCGACTCCACCCCCAGCTTCCAGGACTCCACACTTCCTGGTTCTCCTTCTCCTTACTGGGTCTTCCTCCTCTATCTGACCACTAAACACTGGGATTCAGCAACACTGGGTCTAGGGAATCGCTTCTCTGCTCTGTCTACATGCTTTCTGTATGTAGACACTCCCTACTGCCTTTAGGTTGAAGACACCACTTATGTGTGGGCCATCCTGACTTCTCACATGAGCTTCAGAATTACACATCTACCTGCCTTCTTGACACCTCTAACTGGATTTTTGCAAACATCTCAAACGTGAGCTGTGTATCAGAGGACCTGCTTTCATCTCCAACACCTGTGTCCCACCCAGGTCGCTCAGCTGAGGAACGACCTCCCCACCCACTCAGGTGCTCCAGCCTGCCTGGGGTGGGCCTGTTCTCTTAGGCTCCTGTTCTTCCCCCACCTTCCACCACCAATCCAGTGACCCTTGGTGTCGCATCCAGCTCCAGAGTCACCCACGGAGTTCAGTCCCCTCCTAGCTCGTATGGGGGCTTGGTTTTGGCTTTTACACTGGTCTCCCTACTCAATCTCTGCACACAACCAGAGTAACTGACTTAAATAAATCTGAAAGCCCTACTGCTCTTCTGTCCCTGCAGTGCCCCCAGGGCTCTGTAGCCGCCCCGTTTAGCCCACTATCCCAAACCTCTCGCTGCCCTCCCCTGTGCCTTCACTGAACTGTGGGCCTGGAGCACTCCAAGTCCTTACAGCCTCAGGGCATTTGCACCTGCTGTGCCCTCTTTCCAAGATGGCCAGCCCCCCACTTGTGACAGGCCTATCTTCCCCACCCCAAGCCAGGAAGAGCTGGCTCCGTCCCTCCCACATGCCCGGGCCTGGTGCACACAGCCTCCCTGTTGACACTGGCTGACGACCGGATGGATCAAGGAAGGAAATTCGAGTTTTCTGCTGTTTCCTGTTGTCCTTGCTTTTCTGTCTCACAACAGCATGCCCCGTTCACTAACTGTACAATTCCCCGGGGGTTCTCTGGTCTCAAGATTTTGGTGCAGTTTCCCCATCATCCTCCTTCCTTTCCCTCCCCCTCCCACATTTCAGATGAGACAGGGAAAGAAAGGGCCAGTTTAGACAGATCTACCTTGTAGGAGGGAGTAAACTGAGGCCCTAGCAGTAAGGAAAAAGTTGCCCTCTGAGAAGGCCCCCTCGCGCCCGGCTCACCTGCTTGTGCGGGTACACGTTGATGTGGCACTTGATGCACTCCTGTCCCATGTTGGCCCAGGAGTTCCCGCTCATCCATTTTCTCTTGCACTTGGGACACTTGTACTCGCCGAAGCAGCGTTTTTTGCCCTGGTACGGCGTCAGGCCCTCACCTTTGGGGCGTGCCTACAGGGCAAGAAGCAAACACGGGATTGGGGTGCAGAGGTCAATATGATACCCCACGGGGTTCCCCTGGCCTCCGCCTCAGTCTTCATGTCCTGTGTCCATGTGTGCAGGCATCTTTTGTCCCCAGTCTAGATAACACCAGGTTCGCACCCAGAGCACAGACAGGAATCCCAAGGCGGGGAGACACATGGGGGGCAGAAAACAGAGGAGGTGGTGGGTGGCACACGTCTCTTCTAGATTTAAGGAGTAAAGGACTCAATGGAGTCTGGAGATTACTTTCTTAACTCACACGTCCTCAAGGGCAGCTGGTCTCATGGTCCTGCACACAGGCACTCTTTGGCCCACCCGGGAGTGTGCTTTAAAGGACATTGAAGAGGCAATCCAAGCATGGAAACTGGTGGCAGTGAAGACGAGTCTCCCACCTCCCCGCACGCAGCCAGCTCCCCTACTAGGAGGCAATCCAGTTTCCCTCATACCACTCCCAGGGCGGGCCCTGCGTTTACAGATGCACATGACATACACAATTGCACAAACATTCTTTTCCCTCATGAAAATGGAAGCAGATTATCCATCTGCTTCTGCATCTTCTGTTTAAAAAAGTCATCTTATTTTATTTTATGTTTTTGAGACAGGGTCTCGATACATTGACCAGGCTGAACTCAAACTCCCGGGCTCAAGGGACCCTCCTCCCTTAGTCTCCTGAGTAGCTGGGACTACAGGTGCATACAGCCACGCCTGCCTACTGTTTTTTACTGAATAATATATCTTTGAGTTTTCCCTACATCAGTACAAATAGAGCTACTCCATTCTGTTTAACAGCTGCACACAGTATGAGTCCATGCAGGCTCCATAGTGCACTGACCAGTCACTATTTCAGAACATTCAGGTTGTTTCTCTTCTTCCACTATTACAAACAATGCTAATAATGAGTAACTTCATGTATGTATCATTTTGCACATGTGTGAGTGTATTTGTAAATATAAAAGTGAAATTGCTGGGTCAGCGGGTATGAGCACCACTAATTTTTACTGATCAAATTGCCAGTGCCCCTCCCCACATGCTGCAGGTATCCCAACTTAACATTCCATAACAGCATCAACAGAGTTTTCATTATTACCTATCTAAAAGCTAGAAAATCTTCTAAGAGGAACTTTGACTTGTATGTCTTTTATTATGAGCAAGGGTGAATTTTCCATGCATTTACGAATCACTTGTGTTTCCTTTGTGAACTATTTGTTCATTCTCTTTGTGATTCCTTTTCCCTGCAGGAGTAGCCTAATATTTTTCTTCTTGATTTGTAACTGCATTTGATATATGAAAGAAACTAGCTGTCTCCCACACAGTGTTATTTTAGCAGCTTTACTGAGATATAATTCGTGCATCCCACATTTTGCCCATTTAAAGTGGACAAATTAATTGGTTTTAAGTATATTCACAGAGTTCTACAATCACCATAATCTAATTTTAGAATACTTTTATTGCCCCCCCCCCGAAAATAGCCATATACTCAGTAATAGTCCTCCATCCTACTCCCACTTCCTTACCTCACAAATCCTAGGCAGCCAGTAATGTACTGTCTGCCTGGATTTCCCCATTCTAGGTATTTCATCAAAGTAGAAACATACAACATTTGTTCTTTTGTATCTGGCTTCACTTAGTGTCATGTTTTCAAGGTTTGTTCATGCTACAGCGTATGTCAGCACTTTATTCCTTTTTGTTGCCAAATAATATTCCACTGTATGGATATGCCATGTTTTCTTAGCCCTTTTATCAGATGATAAGACACTGGGGCTGTTTCTCAAGTTTGGCTATTATGAATAATGCTATGATGAACATTCACATACAAGCTGCAAGTGTTTTTAAAAGTTGAATGAGTTACCCTAATAGTCGCATATGGGAGATTCACACAGAAATTTTGCGACCACACAGGTCTCAAATCCTTGCTGGCTGGAGTTGAGGAGTGGCTACCCCATCGGCCTGCATGCACGTGCTTCCTCCACGTCGCCTCTGCTCCCACCAGCTGCAGCTGAATTTACGTTCTCTCCTAGGCCTTCACAAGCTTTGAGTTACAGAACCTTAAACGTAAGCTCTCCATGGTGGCTATTCAAAGTATGGTCCCTATAGCAGCGACAGCACCACCAGCTTGTTAGAAATGTAGAGTCTCAAGCCCCACCTAGGATCTGCAGAATCAGAGCTGTGCTTTAACAAGAGCCCCAGGGAATTCATATACCATTACGTTAAAGAAGCGCTGGGCTTCCATAGTAACTTTCCTTGGGGAACTACCCATTTATGAGGTGGTGCGTAATGGTTAAGGGCACACACTCTGGATCCAGATCCTATTACTTCACAAGGATGAAGACAGTAACTACCATATAAGACTGTTCTGAAGATTAAACGAACTGAGGATTAAATGCAAAACACTGGGAACAGTGCCTGGCACGCAGAAGGCAAAACAGGAATATTAGTGCTATTATTATTATTTATTGATGTAGAACAAAAAGTGGTATCTGAAATTGGTACATAGTTGCTTCCTTTAGTAATCGTGCCTCTTTTTCCCAGGCACCATTACTACCACTTGGTGATGGCCTGCTAGAATTTCAGGCAAAACACTAAGAGGGGCCATACGTGCTGAGTGTGCAAATCTAAAGTTAGAAAGTGACACCAACACCAACCCGATCTCCTGGTCTTGGATCCTCGGTGGCCTTCCTGGCAGCTGTAACATCCTTGGGAGAAGGTTCTGCTTGAGCTCCAGGGCAGGGCTGCCCTCAGCCCTGGTCAGATCTGAGAGAGGGGTCAGCCACATCCAGGGGAGTGCTCAGCGGGCAGCCAGGGCTTGGGGCCGGTCAGTTTGTAACAGAGGGGTCAATGTGTGCCTCCGAAGGCACACTGAGCTCTGTTGGTCTCAAGTTAGTGGGTGTCCTTCTGACTGTTTCTGGTGCCACCTTCTCTTTCACCTGGGGCCTGTGACTTCCAAGCCACCCCCTCTCTATCACCATCCCCCATCTTCCATCATCTGAAATAAAGCACCAGATGAACTCACTCCTCCATGAATCCATCCTCAGAAGCATCTATGTCTTCAGAGGGGATGAGGAGACAGGCTTGGGTGTCTCTCCAATGCTGAGGTCTGACACTCCTTGATTGAAGGTGGGAACTTGGGGACTGCCATCAGCTAGGCCCACTCTGGATCTGGTTCTGCCGGCCTCTTAGCTCAGAGAGCTCACAGGACCTGGTGCCTGGCCTCACACAGTTAGGGTAAGGGTCAAGTCATCCCAGGACACTGGGCAGAGTGAAGCATGGGGAGTGGGGTGGACTCTGAGAATTTGTTCCCAGATCCCCTGCTTCAGAAATGAAGGGTAGGAAACTCACACAGATAAAGGAGGCACCCAGTGCGAACCGAAGGGAACAGGAAGATGAAAGAGAAGAGCAAGGGGTGAGCCAGGAAGCACGGACGCACCATGTAATTAGAAAAGCAGCCGTCTGGAACTGTCCGTCAGGGCGTGTGAGCTGCTTGGCAGGCAAGGGACGGGCCCCAGCCTCCTGCAGGACCAGACATCCTCAAAGCACCATTCCCACGGCTGCTGTCAGGCCAGGCGCTGGGAAGGCCCAGCTCCAACACGCTATCACATGGGATATGGCTCAAATTGTGGTCTCCAAAGCCAGATGCTTGCAACGACATCTGGCTCTGCCTGTGACTCTCCGGGGGAGTTCCTCGCCACGTTACTTAACCTCTCTGTGCCTTGGTTTCCTCATCTGGGAACCAGGATGATGATAAAGGGCCTGCTTCCCGGGGCTGTTGGGATTTGACACATTCATGCACGTAAATGTCTCAGCTCAGTGGTTGGCACGTGGCAAGTGCCCGGTCACCATTAGCTATTTCAGGATGATTCTCTCCTTCCTTGCCTGCACTAGGAGTGGGAGGGGAGGTGTCTGAGGTGTTGCAGTGGCTAGGGCTGAGGTCAGTGGGCATTAGTCCTGGGAGGAAAGTTCCAGAGATGAGAGGGAGACCTGGGAGGGACATCTGGGTAGCTCTCTATCCCTGGAATGGAGAACAGGCTGGTAAGCAAAAGAAGAAACAGCATTAGGCATCTTTGCTTTCTAGAATTCTCATGGAAGGAGCACGCCGTGGAAGCCCTGGGGCGGGGGGGAGGGGGGCACTGCTGGCAGAAAGTGAGGAAAGAGGAAAGAGAAATCGCATTCGTGTGGCACCGCCTGGGTGCTGGGCTTTATGCTCAGGGCTTCACAGCCCGTCAACTCTCCCAGAATCCTGTGGGGCGGGGAACACTATCAACCCATTTAACAGATGGTGAAACTGAAGCACAGGGAAGGGGTAGGACTTGCCAAAGTGTCCCTCCCAGGCCTTCAGTGTGTGAAGGGCAGCAGGCTAGGCCCAGCAGGCCCTTCCACAAGGCCACACTTGACTCACCTCTTCTGTCTGTCACCCCCAAGCTTGTCCCCACCGTGATGCGGCCTGTGCTGGTCGGGACAGACAACCTAAGCAGAAATTTTCTAAGAAAATCTCTAGGGCCTCCCCCTCAGCCCAGTCCAGTGTCAGGTGTTGGCTGTGACCTCCTGCAGATCAGAGGGTAGAGGTGGCCTGCAGGGCGGTGGTAAATGCAGTGGATGGAGGAGGAGAGAGGACTGGGCAGCTCTCAGCAGTGAGGAGCCACTTCCTGGAAGGGGTCAGTCCTAACATTGTTTATGCTTACAAATGAGGGCAGGGCCACAGGGAGAAGGAATTTCTAACAGAACAAAGACTTCTCTACCCCCTACACACTCGCCTTGCCTCCTCCCAGAAAGGCAGGGCCTCTTTTCATCAACTTCAGCAAGAAACAGACGGTAACTGCCGATAGCACTGCAGGGGCCACCACCCGCCCGGCTGGGAAGGATGCCAGGCCTGACCAGGCTCTCCGGACCCAGGTCTCCCGCACGTACCTCTCTGGGGGCTCACATTGCCAGGAGCCTGGGCAAAGCTCACTGGAGCTCAGAAACCACCCCTTGTAGCACAGACAGGCCCTCTGGGGACCAGACAGGCAAGGGGACTCACTCAAGGACACACGGTAAATCTGACTGAGCTTGGGGGAAGGGACGGATCCTCTGACTTTCAGACTGGGGCTGGGATCGCCACAGGAGGGCAGCCTGGGAAGTGGGAAGCTGCGGCTGCAGTGTGGGGGTGGGAAGGAGGAGCCAAGCCAAGGAGCAGAGAAGGCAGCGCCCTTCGGGGAAGTGGGAGGGACCCCCAGGCAAGCCAGGGGCTGAGGAAGAGATGCGAAGGAGGTTGACACTGTCTGGACACTTCTTCAGAACAGTTCAGTGTTTTCTTCCCATCCCTGCATGGGATCTCTTGAGGCTGGCTGGGAGGTAGTGAGCTCCCTTTTCCTGGGGGTATGCAGGCAGAGGCTAAGTGAACAAGTATCAGGGAGGCTGCTGAGGGGACCTTTGCCCTGGTCAGGCAGGTGGATCTGGTGACTCCGGGAGAACTGCAACTCTGCAGTCCTCCCAACCTCTGCAGCCGGTCAAGGCCAAGCAGGCAGGTGTGGAGACAGGCTCTCTGAGATGCTGCTTGGGTGGAGGCTACTATTTCTACAGGACAACTTTAAACTTCTATGAGCCTTCAAACTTAAAAAAAAAAAAGTGCATTCCTTATCCTAAGCAAATCCATCTCTGGGCAACTATCCCAAGGACATTATCAGACATGTAGACCAAAGGGGTGTTCAAAGATGTCCAGTACAGCACGAGTTAGGACAATGAAATCTGGAATGAGCGAAACATTCAACGACAATGAATTACGTTTAGGGTTCCCTAAATTATGTTCCACCCTTTGGAGGAATGACAACAGAGCCAGTAAAATAGTTATGATGATTTTTGTTAGGAGTTTGGGAAAACAGTTATAAAGAGAGCAGGGTAAGCAATCAAAGCCAGCTGCTGCACAAGAACGGGACTAGCAGGACAGCAGCCACAGGGGCTCAGAGACAGGACTGTTGATGACCTTGTTTCTGCGGCTTACGCTCTGTCTTAATGAATGAATTGCCTTTAATGCATGGATATGACTTGGAAGAAGATAGTAGCCAGCCCACTCCCTGGCCCGCAGGCCCCTCCTGCCCCCTAGGGGGCGCACTGTGCTTTCCCAAGGTGGTGGGAACCCCACGGAGATGGTGGCTCTGGCCACACTCCTGCCCCTGCAGGTGTGGACCCTGGGGCCTGGGCACTGGCCGGCCACAGGCTGCTGATTCTGTTGGATCATGCTCATGTCCATAGAGCTACCCTGCCCCCCAACCATGGAATGCATTCCCCACCCCGGGTCCCTTCTGCTGCTTCCATTTTAAGGGAAGTTAAACATGTCCATACACTGTCACCAGATACCAGAGCCTGACTGCTCATTCCTCCTCAGCTGCCTGAAGTCCCACCATGAGTGAGTGATCCTTTAGGGTGAAGTTTGATTCCCCCCACCCCTTGTAGATGATGAATCCCTTTTGCACAGAGGTGACATTGTGGCCTTTGGTTGTTGCAACAGAGAATCACGGGGACCAGGAGGGGAGCAGGGTGGGTGCTGAGAGCCTGAGGCTGTACCCTACATGCCATGACTCCAGGCTGCACTCTGCCCTGGGATGCATGGCCTCTGCTCTCTGGATATGGCCCAGCTATAGGCCTTTATGCCTCCCAGCCTGAGGTATGTGCCTCACCCCTAGACCTGGCCTTGCTACCCCCATCTGCACAGGGGCACAGGCCTGTGCCTTGCCAAGCCCTGGGATGGAGAAATCACTGTTGCTCCATCATTGGTTATTTCTGGTCAGGGCCAGGCAGTCTTTGTGTCCTGACAACCACCCATGAGCTAAGTAAGGTTAGTCCCAGCTTTCAGACGAGGACACTGACGCATGAAGAGCTTACACAGCTTGCCCAAGCTATGCCACCAGGAAATGGGGCAGTCTAGATCTGAGCCCAGGCCACCTAACGGCCTTCTTTCTAAACTGCTATGCAAAACATGCAGGATTGCAGGAAGAAGAGACCCACAAAGCTGGGCTGGAGACTAACGGGAAGGAGCTGCTGCTCTCATGCGTCCAGGCGTGCTGGGGGCTCCCTCCCCATCTCTGGGCCTCAGTTTTCCCATCTCCAGAATGAGAGGTGGGACTGACCACTGGGCAGGGTCACTGGGCTCCCAGGAGGCCCATAACTCAGCGTGTGCCTGGCAGCCCATTCATGCTCCACCCTCCCATGCAGCACAAGGCCGGCCCCACCGTGCGTCCAGCTGAAAGGCTCTGGCTGGAGCCAAAAGGAGCAGGGGGAGGAAATAAAGAACAGATGGGCTGCCTGCCGGCCCCTGTCCTGCCCCGTCTGCCCAGTCTGCATGCTTTCCTGCAGCCTGGCCACTGAGGTGGCCCTGAGAGTTCGAGAAGGACTTTCCACTGACGCAGAAACAGATGCCACAGGAGCAGGGCAGCTAGTGCACAGAGTGGGCGCAGGGCTAAGCATGGACTCAGGACCTCAGCCCAGGACCTTCCCGGAGGCCCTTGCAGGAGGAGGCAGAAGCTCCCTAGTGTCTTTCTTTGAGCCTGGGGCAGTGCGGAGTAAACCGGGAGAGAGGTCAGAGGCCCAGGATGGGCCCTGACTCTCCCACGCCTGTCTCACAGCCTCGGTTTTTGTATCTTCCATGTGAGGGGACTATTCTGATGGAGCTGGGGACTCTGGCATTGAATGAACACCTACAATATGCCACACACTTTCTGACCTGACTCTCCAGAGCCCTTTCATTTGACAGGAGAGCAAACTGAGGCACAGAGAGGCCAAGCAACCTGCTCAAGCCCACACAGCTGTGGAGCCGAAACTTAAACCCAATCTGCTGACTCCAAAATGACACCGTCCACTGAATGCTCAGCCTCTCCATGAGATGGTTGAGAGAAAATGAAAGAAAAAGACTGCTCCTAGGAACACAGCCCCACCTCAGACCTCTGACCCTGGCCACTACGTCAATATTCATTCGTTCACCTAATTTACATGGAACACCCACTCTGCACCAGGCTCTGTGGAAAATTCCAGGAATGTGGAAACCAGACAGATGAAGAATGCCCTGTCTTCATGGAGCTCTCAGTTCCAGGCCTTCCAAAGAGGTCAGCCCTGTGACCCTTTCACCAACTGTGGCCCATACCAGTCACGAACTCCCCCGGCCACACACTCCCAGGCTCAAGCCCGAGTTGGACTTACACCTGTGAAAACACGCTTGGACTCATGCCCTCAGGCAGAGGCTACAGGCCTCCCAAGTGACAGGCAAGGGACACACGACACATGAAATTCTCTCTGATCACCACCACAGCCTCATGAAATCTGCACCCTTAACCCTAATGATGGATGAGGAAACCGAGGCTCGAGACAGGGGTAGCGAGTCTGCCAAGCGCTGAGCCCCTGGCTTTCCTTCCCCTCTGTGCTCTGTGGCACCGCTTTAGGGACTAGCCGAAGACCCCTACACTCACATGTCTACATGCACGGCCGGAGGAGGCAGGTGGGAGGGCCGTGTCCCCGCAGCCTGCTCCAGGCAGCTGCAGGCTCCATGGAGGCCCCAGAGGAAGCAGGCGGCCAGAGGGACAGGTGTGCTGGGCCGCGGCCTGCAGGATGCCGGGAGGGAGGGAGGACTGCAGGAGGCCACCCCGGGCTTCCTCTGGAGCCTCAAGGCCCTCCTTGTCTGCGCACAGCCGTGCTGGTCTCCTTGCCCAGGGCCCCCTCCCCTCTTCTGGGTTCCTGCCGCAGCCCAGCATGGGCCCAGAAGGCTTGGCCTCTTGTCACCCCTCCCACCCCCGTTCCCAGCCCAAAGCCACCGCAAAAATGCCATCCTGATTCCACAACACTAGGGTTTGTCAAAGTGCAGGGAACAATGGGAGCTTTCACAGGGACAGGAAAAGGCCTCAGGAAAACCCTGGGGAGGGGGGCACGGAGTGGGGGTGTGGGGAGGAGGGAAGGGAGATAGGAGAAAACAAGCAGGGGGCAGAGGGATGAGGAGAGACCCTGGAGAGCCGGGAGCGAGCACGGTGTCGGGAATGAGGGACGGGGAGTGTCGGAGCGCCCCTCAGAGCAGATGAGGGGAGAGGGGGCGACAGGGTGCCCAGGAGAGGCCAGACACGACGGAGAAACAAACTGAAAGGGGGGAAGACAGAGACATGGGGCGGGACAGAACCCACAGAGACCAAGGAGTGCCCCCAGGACCCAGAGAGGTGCCAAGCCCCCAACACCCCGTGCCCCCCACACTCCGTGCCCCCAACACCCATGCCCCCAACACCCCGTGCCCCCAACACCCTGTGCCTTTAGGCCCTGTGCCCAGCCCCAAGGAGCCGCTGCCCAAAAAGCAGCAGAACCCCCCTCTCCAAATCCCACCCCAGCCAGGCGATTGGAAGTAATCTCAGGCAAAACTTTTTGGAAAGCAAAGACATTTTAATCACATGAACAGCCACTCCCTAAGTTATCTGTTTCCTGCTCTGGCTTTCCTCCCTTAGCAAACCACACGGATCAGAGCGGCGGGGCGGGAGGGGAAGAGGGGCCGGTCCAGAGGGGTGGAAGGCTTCCGAATCACAGGGATTGCAAAAGACAGAGGTTTCCTCCGCCACTGCAGAGACAGGGATTGCTGGCTGCCCTGGTGGGTGGATGGAAGATCTGCAAGCAGCCTGTAGTCCGCCGATTGCTGGAGGGGACTCTTGAGTTTGAAAACCACTTGTTTCCAGGTCTGGCACATCCCTCTTTGGGCCCCATTTGCTCAGCGAGACCTTTCTTCTGACTGCACCCCTCTCTCCTGCTGCAGTCACTGCCCCAGGTGGGCCAGGCGGAGTCTCCCCAAATACTTACAGGAAGGCCCACTTCAGATTTGGGCCTCACCGCAGAGCTGAGACAAAATACACAAGGCATTCAGGTCCCTTACCACTCTGGCCCCAGCTGACCTTCCACCAGCAGCACTTACACTCAAAGAAAAGTCACTCCCTGCAAGTGACATGCTGCCCATCTGGGCCTTCATCCTGCTGTTCCCTGTACCCAACACTTCACCAGTGAACGACCATGCACCCTTCAAGAGCAAGCTCCAGGGCACCCTGGTTTCCCTGGCCCAGAGAGGGCTAACGTCCTCCTCAGGAGCTCACTGCACTGCCAAGTCCCAGGCTGGCTGGTGCGGTGCCAAGAACCCATGCCCTGGAGAAGTCCTGATCCTCAAACTTCCAGGGGACCCGCTTCCCTGAACTTCTAGGGGGCTTTGTGGCCTGCACCACTCGCTTGGCTCCAGGAGAGGCAAGAGACATGATCTGCCCTAGGCCATGTCCTGCCTTGACGCAGACTCCAGCTTGCCAAACTCAGATTTCATCCCAAATTTAAAAGAAATTCCCCAAACTGTCATTGTGTTTCCCACAAGCCTCTCTGTGCTATTGTCAGGAGCGCTCTCCACACCTCTCACTTCTCTGGGAGTGGCAGGCCCATGCTGGGGCTCAGAATCCATCAGAAGTGGAGGGGACACAGGAGTGGCAGTGCCTACAAAGGGTGAAGTGTCAGGTGGACAGCAGAGTTGAGGACAGGGCGGAGGTCGCACGGGTAGGAGGTGGCAATGCCAGGGCTGATCCTGCTATGGATTCTGTCTGCTCCCAGGATGTCTCTCAGGCTGCGCTGAGCATCCTGGATGTCTGTCTTAAGCTAGCAGTGCCATTTGAACAGGGCAGCTGGCTCCTGGCTGTATATCTGAAGCCGTCCCTGGCAAGGCCTGGCTAGACATGGCTGTGACCAGCCTGGCCTTTCCTGGCTGGAGGGAAAGTGGTGGGTCAAGAGGTGGGAAGGCCTCAGCCTGGAGTGAGGCTTTGGGTGTGAGGGTCACAACCCTGGGAGGAGGGGACAGGGGAGCTCTGCTCAAAATAGCGATGGGGGAAGGGTGTGCAGGGTGGCCAAGTGCCAGAAAAGAAATCTGATCTGCCCTGGCCAGTGAAATGCTGAAGTCAGCAGTTTGGGGCCACTCTGGCAGGAGCCCGGGGGCTGGAGCCTCCATGGTTGCCTGGCAAAAGGCTGAGGGCCTGACTTCCAGCCTTGCAAAACCCTCACATAAATTGCCTCCTCTCTCTGGGGTTCGATCTCCTCATCTGGCCAGTGAGGGGTAGAAAGAAGCAACCTCTCCATCTCTGGGTGAACTCTAGAGATCACAGTGCTTAGGAGACTGTCACAACCACAGACAGGAGCTGAGAGTGTTGAGTGTCCCCATGCTGGAGCTGGTTACCCACAGAACCTGTAGGTGGCTTCATTGTGATCCCACTTCCAGGTGAGGAGATGGAGGCCCAGAGAGGTTAAGCCACCTGTCCAAGGTCACAGAGCAAATGAGCAGCAGGCTTTGAACCATGGTCTTTCTTGCTGTTACCCAATTCCCTCATTGCTGAGTGAGATATCAGAGTCCAGGAGGCCATGGACAGGTACAAAGGACACCTGTGGCAACTTTAACCAGGCAGAGCAGAAGTTAAGGGGCTTCTGAGGCCAGTGCAGGCATCTGCCAGCTCTTCCTGTGGTTCCACGGTGTCGGTTGGTGTTGGAAATCAGAGAACCAGCCGTATGGAGGGGGTGCAGGCACATAGAATATGTTTGTGCAAGTGTATACATGTGTAAGCGCCCTTGTGGTCACTGCGGGCTGCTACATGTGCAGCACAAACCTCACAGGGTTCTTCACTTGGGGGCGGGGGCCTCTGCAGAGAAAGAGCTGCTCGTATGTGACTTTTCCAGGTGATCGCAGGGCGGAAGGAAGCCTCGCATTTCCCACCCTGGCTGACCCTGATTCTTCACCAAGGGACTGGAAAGACATTGCCAAACTGACCTTTCTCCACTGTCCCCAAAGGTGAGGCTGTTCTATGCAGGAAGCTCTGCAGGAAGCAGAATGATGGAGTGTCCCCAAATGGTCACTTCCCCTGCCTGAGCCCCAGGTTCCCTGGCCCTAAAACCTTCACACCTCCTGCTATGTGTGGGATTCCCTTCGCCAGCCATTCCTTCCTCTCTATAATCCCTATAGAGGAGGAATCCAAGGGACAGAGAGGTTAAGAGATTTGCCCGAGGTCACACAGCCAGGAAACAACAGAGCTGGGATCTGAACCCAGGCCTGGCCCACTGCTGCCAGCACCGCATGCCTCCTGCATGGCCTTGAGCTCTGACCTTCTCCTTGCCCTTGTCTGTGGACAGCCCCACATGACAGTAATCCTGCTGGTGCCTGAGAAGGGAGGAGAAGGAGAAAGGGCTGGCCGGTGGTAGTTGTTTTCACACCCACCTTTGCACACCCCAGTTTCACTACCTGGCACACCCTGTCTCCCCACCAAATCCAGTGGAAGCTGCATTTCCTCCTAGCAGCCTCCTTGACTGCCCTGCCTGCAGGGACCCTTCTGGTCTCTGCCCCCTCACCCCAGGGCTCATCTTGTCACTCGCTGTGCCCCAGGGCCCTTAGGCCACCCCAGGGCTCCCTCCACATCTGCTGAAGGCAAGCTGGGCACACACCCTGCAACCTGTGTGCATACACATGGCATCTTTGCTAGGGTCTGAGCCAGCGCCTTTAAAGTGTTGATGGGGTGGAGCACCAGCCAGGGTGCAGACTTGTCCCCAGGGAGTGCCTGTCCCAGAGGGGCACTCAGTGGCATGGGAGCCGGGCTGACCATTGCACAGTAATCATACCACACATGGAGCTGGGAGCACCAGTCCACGTTCCTCAGCAGGAAGCGAAGGCTTGCTCTGAAGCCACACAGCTGTGCTTGTCTTTCTGATTCCAGACTCCCAAACCCCTGCTTCTAGATCATGCACTGTTCTTCACTCTCAAGAGCACACACAGGACCATTGGGGCATTGGTACACTGCACACTTCTGCCCCAGCCCCAGAGGCTCAGAATCAATAGGTCTGGGGAGGGCCTGAGAACCTGAGCCATCTCTTGAAAAGCAGGACCCACGGTGGTGTCGGTGGCGGCGGGGTGCTGGAGAGGGCTGGCCTGGCTCTCCTGGCCCAGCCCCAAACCTGTGACTCCTCAGCATCTGGAAACCATCAGCGGGAACAATGATCGTGGAGCAGGAGGCCTGGCTGCTCAGGGGCTCCAGGCCTGTCTGTTCAGGAAGGCAAAGGAACACAGAGCCTGCAGGCACCTCCTGCCCCCACCTCCACCGCTGATGTTTGCCTTGGCACCAACACACACAGCTCCCAGTGGGCCCAGCTGTCGGGAAAAGTCAGCCTCTGAGCTACAGACTTGGAGGCTGGTGGCAAGGTTGGGTGCCCAGAAGCCTGGACAGAAGCCAGATGACCCCAGCTTAGCTCCCTGCTCTGCCTGCGGGACTCCTGGCTCATTATTGTAGCACTCTGGGCCTCGGTTTCCCTGCAGGGAGCTCAGAGACTACCCAGGCTAAAGGCCAGCTGCTCACCATGGACTGGCATGTATCTCAGCAGCTTGAGGCCTGGATCCCAGCTGCCCCCAGGGATCCTGCTTGTCCTCTGCAGGCCAAACACCAGCCAGGGAGCTGGGAAGGCTTTGAAGCACCAATCACCGTGTGCGTTTACTTCCCCTCCACACATGCCCTCGACAACAATGAATCCCTAGGCACCCACGAGGCACTGGAGAAGGTTGGTTAACGAGACAGATGCAACCCCGGCCCCCATGAACTTACAGCCAGGCATGGAGGAAAAGAAAAGGAAGTATCCCATTCAGATCATTAAAGCGGTGATCAGAGCTATGAAAGAAGTGGGTGCCGTGGCAGAGAAGAAAGGGGATCCCTTCTTCAGAGTGGGAAGCCACACCGCAGCTCTGTTCAGGGCAGTCAACCATTCCCGGTCTCTGATGGTTCACAGCCTCAACTCCTTACGGTGGGCGTGTCTCACCTCCTCCTGCCCCTGACCTAGCTCCAACACACTGCCAGCAACACGCTCTGTGACCTGGGATAAGCCCACTTCCCTGCCTGGGTCTTGGTTTCCCCATCCGTCCATGATGGGGGGGATAAACTAAAATCAGGAAAGGCAAATACTTCCCCCTGTGTGTCCTCTCGTTACTTGTCACCAGAGAACTGTGGTGTGAAGGATTCTGCAGCTATGTCCAAGCTCAACAGGCAAGAATGGGGTGATTTTCGTGGTGCCTGCCCTGCCACGGCCGGGGCAGCAGGCACACATGACTTGTGTCTAGATGATCCCTAAAGATCCTTCTAATGCAATAGTTCCACGAGTAGACAGGCTTGAGAGGTGGACAGAGTCTGAGTCCTGCCACTGCTTCTGCACACCTCTGGGCCTGTAACAGAGGTTAGCTCTCACGTGGCTTGGGCCACTTGGGTGCTGTGCCTTCAAGGCATGACCCTGGTTGCGGGAGCTCTTTAGAAGTATGACTCTTCCTCCAGGTAGACTTCCCAACCTGCACTCCTAGCAGACACCTCTCCTGCCCTCCAGGGACCCCCTGTACCTTATGGATCTCTATAGGAAGCACTTAGGAGACACCTCTCTCAGTTTGTGTGTCTGTCACCTCCCTCCTTGCCCTCGCCTCAGGGACAGAGACGCTGTAGGGCTCCCCTCTGATTCCCTGGGCCCAGCGTGGATCTGGCACAGGACACGGGGCTCTGGGGAGCAGGTGAAGGACAAGTGGACGTTTGGACACGACCATCACCCTGGGATAAGTAGCTGGAGGAGAAAGCCAGAGGGCAGGGGAGGATGGCAATGGGGCAGGCAGCAGCCTGGCAACTTCCTGGGCAAGCATGCTGATCGCTGTTCCTGGTCCTCAGTGTGGCTATTGTCCCTGATGGTCCAGAGAACGGGCTCAATAGGGCCTCTGTCCCTTCCTGAGCAGGCCGGCCCAGCTCAGTGGTGTCCCACCCGGGCAGCTGGAAGGCGAGGGCCGACACTTCCTGTCCCCACTGCGAGTGTTTGGAGGAGCAGGGGGAGAAGGGGGGCTCTCAAGACAAGCACCCATCTGTGTCCCCCAGAGAAGAGCTGCCCAGCTGGGGGAGGAGGCCGGAGAAGGGAGAGCAAGGCAGGGGATGTGTTCAACTCTGTGCCTCAGCCCCTCTGTTCCCAGCCAACTCTCCTCTGAGCTGGAGCGGTCAGGTGGCCCACTCTGGCCCTCTTGCTCTTCCTCAAACAGGCCAAGCATGTTAGTGCCTCACTCAGGGCCTTTGCACTTGCTGTCCCCTCTGCCAGGAATACCCTTCCCCCAGATACCATTTGCTCCTGCTTAATTTGTCCCTACTCAAGCTGTCATGTCCCCAGAGACACCGTCCCCTACAACCTTCTCAGAACATGACCTACCACCATAGCATACCCATTGGTGTCAATTTACTACCTCTCATCCTAAAAGGTTGGGAACTGCATTCTTTCCCCATCTTTCTTGTTCACTATGGAATGTCCCATGCCTGGAGCAGTGCCTGGCACATAGTAGGTACCCAATAAATACACAGTAACTGCTCAGACAAAAGTAGCATGCTTGAACACTGGTCTGGCCTTCTGGGATGTGCTCAGGGTGAGTGGAGCCCCGTGTTCTGGGGACATCTGGCCAGCGTGGCAAGGGAGGAGTGACGATCACAGTGGAAAGGGCCCCATGGGGCCGGGGCAGCCTGTGCAAAGGGCTGGACCACAGGAAGCATGGAGGCCTTGAGGCTTGGAGGCCAGGCCACTCCAGCCTCAAAGTCCTGGACCATATCAGAGTTAGATGTCAGCCCAGGAGTACGGGGAGCCAGGGAAGCACTGAAAATGTGAAAGTCAGCCCGGCATGGTGAGATCTCTTTGGCTGTTGAGTGAAGGGAGGGGCTGGACATGAGTAGACCAATTAGAGGGTGCCGCCACATTGCTGGGGAGAGGCGGTGGGGGTGTGGTCAGGGCTGAGGGGTGGCAGAGGGAGAAGGGTGAGAGACCCCTGAGACAGCAGGAGGTTGAGTCCCCACTTGGGCAACCCTTGGGTAGGAGAGTGAGGGCTTGAGAGTGACTCCCAGGTGTGTGGCCTCAATCCTCCTCGTGGCTGTGGGGCCTGAGCCAGATGCTACCCTCTTGGCTCGTGACAGCCCTGGCTCTGACTAGGGAACAAGGCGGGGTGGTGCAAGGGAAGGTGATGACTGTGTCCTGTGCCAGCAGTGATGGATGAAAGGAGGACTGGCTGTCACGCGAGCCTGCTCAAGGTGCCCCTGGGGGTAGGGTCCACCCCAAACCTGATTTGGAGGCATGGCCAGGCATCCCGGCATGGTGCTATAATTAAACACACACACTCCCCTGCAGGTGGGAATAGGCTTGGAGCAGGAACCACGTGAACACAGGCCATGGCGGCAGCCCAGGGCTTTCCCCACTCTTCTAAGTTGCCTGCTGGGCCCCAAAACAATTCTTCAGAGCCACAAAGGAAGACTCGATGGAAGGGGTGTTGACTCTACGGTGGAACAAAACCCAGGAGGGAGAGAATGGAACCAGAGTCTAGAGGGAAAGGCGGCCCTGGCCTTCCAGGGCTCAGAGTGCCCGGCATGAAGGCAGTCCATGACCAGGGAAATAGAAAGACATTTTCTGGAAGAGATGAGAATGGTTGCATGTTCTTTTGGTGCGATTCTCTCCATTTTCCAGTGGCTATTTTAACCACTTTTAGAAATCTCGAAGTGATGAGCAGAGAGCAGGACTGCCAAGGTCTCGTTCCACTGCCCATGGGCCCTGCACTTTACAGAGGACGAGGCTGAGGCCAGGTGACTCCAGCCCACACACCCATGAGGCTGGGCCAAGCTCAGGCCTGCTGGGATCTCAGGCCAGTGCAGGGGAGAGTGTGAAGCAACTGTGGGGATAGAAGAAGGGTCAGGAGACTTCCAGAAGGGTCTGGCCCCTCCTGGAGCTGCCATACTCAGCCCTGGGACCCTGCCATCCCACTCCGAGAAGGTTTCTCAGCCCCAGAGGCCTGCTTTGCCAGAGCAGGACCCCCAGCAAGTCCACCGTCCCCAGTCCCTGGAGCCCCCAACATGTGCCCCTTACAGGGCCCTGGCTGTCTCTCCTGCCCTTTCCTGGCTCCCAGCAGCCCAGAAGGCCAGAATCTCGGGAGTGGGAGGAACCACCTGGGGAGTCTTGGCTTGTGGAAGCCCTGGAGCAAGGACTTTCCTGATCCACCTCCACAGGAGCACTGAGCCTGTGCCCTGAACTGGGCCTGGGTGGACACAGGTCTGCGGCCGTGCAAGCACACATGCATGCATGCACACAAAGAGCGAGTGGCATGCACCATGGCATGACCTGCCAGCTCCGTTTTAAGTCAACTGACAAGTAAGTGAGTGGCGGAGGCAGAGCCCCGGCTGCAGAACCCCAAGGGAGGCAGCTCAGGAGCTTCCTGCTAAGCTCCCGGGCCCCCTGGGCTGGCCTCTGTGCGTTCGAATGTGCATAGGTGTAACGGCGAGGGGCAGACATGCCCGTGTGCACCCTTGCCCCTTGACAGACCCGTGTATGTGCACGGTTTAGGTGGCCATGCAGAGCCCGGTGCACTACACCCATTTCCAGAGGCCGGGCAGCCACAGGCAGCTCTAAATTTCTAAAAGTGATAAAAATAGCCACATGGAAAATTGGGAGGATCCCACCTAAGGAGGAGAACATGCAACCACTCAAATCTCTTCTAGAAAATGTCTTTCTATTTCCGAGGTCATGGACTGCCTGCAGCCACATAGGGAGATGCCACCATCCATCATGTGGCCCTGCTTCCCCTCTTCTAGCTGAGTATGAACTGAAAGCTCTGGCCATGTGGTCCTGGAGACCTGGGTTCGAATCCCGACTTAGCCATTACTGGCAGCAACAGCTTGGAGAAGTTTCTAAAATACTCTGAGGCTTAGTTTCCCCATTAAGTAGGGATCATAAGATCGATGGGGCAGGCAGTCAAAAAGCTTTAAGGAGCTCATGAGTGCCAAGCACGTGGCTGGAATTCAGTTAACGATAACCGCCATCACCATCACCATCAACATCATCATTATATGGACACCTGCCTAAATCTCAGATGTCTAAGGCCTTTAGACTCTCCTCTACCTGCCAACCTTCTGAAAACCCAGGAGAGTCTGAAAGCCATCATTCTACCCTCTGAAGGATTAAAAGGAAGTCTACCCAGCTACCTTCAACAAACACAAGCTGCTGGCCCAAAATAGATTCAGTGCTGAGTGAGAGCAATGGATGTGACCAGCCTCTGTCCCTGCCCTCCCAGCATGCCAGGTTTTCCCCTGGGGTCTCATTTAATCCTCACAGTAACTCTGTGAGTTACCATCCGCTGGCCCCCAGCATGGAGAGGCCCGGAGAGGTGCAGGAACTTTCTCAAGGTCACACAGTGAGTGAGTGGCGGGACCCCTCCCCATGCCTGACTCTTCAGCCCAGCTTCTGCCTCCTGGCCTCTGAGCCTGACGTGCGCTGGCACAAGGCGGGCACCCGTCCTGGGGGAGTGGAACGGAAGACTGTGGTCAGGCAGGCAGGAAACGGCCAGGAGGTCATGCAGGGGCAGGGGGAGCCTCTCCTGGGCCTGTTGAAATCCGCCAGGCTACAGGCTTTAAATGTGCAATCCTGAATCGCAGGACTGGTCCCCTGTCCCCTTGGAGGGACCCGAAGGTTGGCTATAGAAAGCTGATGGTTCTGTACAGAAAACCAGACCTGGGCTGGACTAGCTGGAAAGGACCATACAATGACAACTGGGAATTCAGAGCCCTGGGTTTGGACGCCAGCTCTGTCAGGTGTGTCACCTTCTCCTTCTGGGCCTCAGTTTTCCTATCTGGAAAAGGCATATATGTGCATGTCCGTGTGTGTGTGTGTGTGTGTGTGTGTGTGTGAGACAGAGAGAGAGAGAAAGAAAGAGAGATAGAGAAAGAGAAGGAGAGAGAGAGGAAGTTTAGGGAGTTGCCTTGGGTGTGATAGCCTGTAATGTCTGAGCCAATCTGACACACAGAATTGACAGCTTTGCTGTGAGATGGGAGGATGCAAGAAGCGATTTGGGGACATGGCTACATGTCCATCCGCTGCCCTCCTTGCCGCAGGGTCACATGTGCCCCTCACACTCGCTCTGCCTTCCGCTCCTGTACGGCCAGTGTTGGAGGAAGGGCCAAAGAAGTGAGAGCTCTGTGGGGTCTCTGCTCTCCCCACCCTCCCCCTTCCCCCAAGACAGGCCTCCAGGCCAAGGAGGTGAGGGGGCACGCCTTCAGGCTTACACAATCACCACCTTGTCTCGGGGAGACAAAGGCCAGGCCCCAAGCCTTGGCAGCCAACTGCCCAGATGAAATGACAGGTCACAGAGCTGCTGAATTTAGAATTTTAAAAATATTAGTACCACAGTAACTATGTTCCTGGAGTCTCTAGAATTTGGGATAATGAAAGTGTGAGAATGACAGACATGGAGGGTCTTCATTGTGGAGAGGAATAACACCCGCACGGTGGAACACAGAAACACGTGGATGGTTTCAGAAGCATCTACTTTAGGTATATAGAATTATTAGAGAGTCTCACGCTCTTAAAGTTGCAAAACCAGAACATGCAAGTATCAGAATCCTCTGTCCTGGGAAGCCTCGCTTCCCAGAATAATAAAGCTGCAATCACATGATCCAGGGAATCTGGGCCTGAACATCAGACAGAGTTAGAAGCGGGAACCTCTGCAATGTTCATTTGGGAGTCTCCTGGAACCTTGTAATCTTGCATTCCCAGGACCTCAGAAGGATAACCATTGTTATGATCACCTGCAACCCCCACATCTGCCAGAGCGCTCCGCCATTTCAGACCTGGGAATCCAGCAGCCTGTCAGAACCACCTGGGGAGCTGAGAAAATGCCTGTGGCCAGGCCCACCCTGGATCTACTGAACCCGAATTTCTAGCACCAAAAACCAAACCAAAACAAACAAACTCAGTTGGTTCTAATGCGAAGCCCCAGTGTGGAATCACTGATCTTGTTTAACCTCTCCTCCACATTACACATAGGGAAACAGAGACTGCAAGTAACCGGCCCAAGGATGCACAGCGCTGCCTCCCAGCCTCTTCACCAACGTCAGGGCTCCCAAGCCTCTACTTGCTTCCTCTGCCTGGACCCCTTGGGCTCCGGGATTCCTGGCCCTGACTCATTGCACCTGTCTCAGAGGACTTCTGCCCCTGGGGTATTCCTAATGATCTTGAGTACCACGAAGGCTAAGACAGAGTGAGACACACACAGTTGCTAGGCTCACAAAGCCAGCCCCTCCCGTCCTCCCACCTGCATGCTCGAAACCTCCAGGCTGCTTCAAGAGAGGTTACTAAGGTCATCAAGGTCATTCCCCAGCCTCCACGGAGGCCTGACATGAAGACAGGCCCCAGGCACAGGGAATCAGAAGCCAGGGCTCCTTGCTATGTGACCTTAGATGAGTCCCTCGGCCTCCCGAGGTTAAAATGATTTCAGGGCAGGGCACAGGACCTCTAGGAATCCGTTCCAGTTCTGCCTCCCGACCTCACACACACTGGCCACACGTTTAAGGGGACGGAGCCTTCTGTGTCCTTGGCTGGCTTGCTCCTGACCAGCTGGGACGTTGCTTCTTATTTCTAACCTGGAACATTCCAACTGCAGTTTCAACCTTTGGCCCTCCTCTGTGAAGATGGAGACTATCTGGTACAAACGCCCTCCGCTTGTTCAGAAGAAACCCCTAGCCCTCCTGAGCCCAGGCGGAGGGTACCCCCTCACTCCTCCCCACACCCTGTCCCAGGTCTGACAGGCCTTGCTGATTCTGGTGGGAGTTTCATTCCCAACAAATGAGGTCGGTCTCATCAGAGGTTGCTGGAGGGACAGAGACTTTCAGAGCTTCTGCCCAGCTTCAGCTGAGCCCTGTTGCACTCACAACTCCTAAGCAGTTAAGCAGGGCAGGCGTCTGGCTGGCTCATGGCGTTTCCTCCAATGAGATGGGAATTTCCAGCCAACAACCCCTTGTAGGCTATGGAGAGAAGGCCCAAGAGGCAGCCTCCAGGAATGGGGAACTGGGAAACTAGCAATTCCCAGTCCAGAGTTTCCCATGGACGATGGGGGCAGCTTGTGAGAATACAGATTCTGACCCAGCAGGATGGGGGCGGGGCCTGAGGCCCGGGGCTGTGCATTTCTGATAAGCTCCAGGTACTGCCACTGCTGCCAGTCCACTGATCACACTTTTAGGCAAGCCTTTAGATGTTCATCAATAAAAGTATTTTTATTTCTACAAAACTCTTAACTTTTGTTCAGCTTGGCTTTTGTCATTTCCAGCTTTGTTAGCTCATGAGACCTACACAGCAGCCCTGAGGGACAGAAGGGAAAACTGAGGGGTGGCAAGGGCAATGGGCTTATTCAAGGTCACCCACTTGGCTCTGTTCCTTCCTCTAAATTCCTCGTCTATGGCAGGTTAGAACCAAACGCCTTGGTAATGAGTGGCCTCACTGAGAGACTCCTTGTCCTGCCCCAACTCAACTATGTGGTCTGAGGCTGCTGGGGTACCTAGGGGCCCCTTGGACTGCGCTGGCTCCCTGGGCCTGAGCTGGTGGGATAGGATGGGGAGGAGGGGACTGGAAATCAGCCAGGGCTCAAATCTCAGCCATGCCCTTGGCTCCTGTGTGACTCTGGGTGAATCCCCTGAAGTCTCCGAAGACATCAGTGACGTGCACCATCCCTGGTACGTGGTGGCTGCTCAGCCAACATGAGGTCCCTGCCTTTCTTTCCTCCTCTACATCCTGAGTCTTGTCCATTTCTTCCTTTCCTCTGCACATATTTATGACAGCACAGCCTCTGAAGCAAGACTGCTGGGAAACACATCCAAGCTGTGTGACCCTAGGCAAGTCACTTACCCTCTCTGTGCCTCAGTTTCCTCCTCTGTGCAATGGGGATAAGAAGAGTGTCCAGCACAAGGACCATGAAAAGATTAGATGAATCAACGGGTGAAAAGTGCTCAGAGCAGTGCCCAGAACACAGCGAGTGCTCCCTGTGTGTGCAGCTGCCGTGCTGTTAATATATCTCCCTGATGACTGGGGCCCCATTCAGAGTGCGTACTACGGCAGACACTGTGGACGGAGCGCTGAAGCCACAGCAACGCAATGGCTCACACTTGCTGAGCACTCACTATGTGCCTGGCGCCACACTGAGCGATTTTCTGCCAGCCTTCCCCCCATCCCAGAGATCACAGTCAAAGGAGAATACAAAATACTAAGCTGATTGTGCAGGGTGTTTTGGGAATACGGAGGCAGGACCGACGCATGGGGAGGGCTCAGAGGGCCTGCGGGAGGCGGGGACACAAGGCCCTGTTTGAGCTTCACAGTCCCCAGGAAGGAGTGGAGGAGCATGGGCCTCTGTTGGGTTTTACCCCTTGTCATCATGCCTACGGCCTTGGGGACACCCCTCCACCTCACCATCACCCCAACCTGTGGGGGAGAGACCCAGGGCTCCCACAAAGCCAGGGAACCTGGAGGAAGACCAGCAGGGAGGAAGGCCTAGGTTCACAGTGCCTGCCGAGGCCTCACTTCTGCCAGGGCCGGAGCTCAGCGCGTCCCAGAGGATGGACCCCCTCTGTTCTTGTGGGCAGAGGGAGCAGTGGGAAAGCAGGGCCTGAGGTTGGACTGGCTTGGCCTGATCCTAATCAGCTGTGGGACCAGGGGCAAGTTTCGTCATCTGTTACAAAAGAAAAGTAGGAAGAAAGGATGAGAGAGACGGATGAAGAAAGAAGAGTGGGCACGTGGTCCACAGATGACGTCCAGGTGGGTGTGAGAACCCAGCCAGCAAATGAGATGAAGCGCTCCGTGGGCCAGGCACGAGGGAGGTCTGGTGTCCCCGGGTTCCTCACCCCCATGCCGTGCACACTTCTTCCCTGTGGGAAGAAAGTGCACACTTTCTTTCCCAGCTGCTGCCCCATTTCTCTGAGGCCCGAGCTTGGAATGGAAGAGACGGACTGTGTGTCAGGCCAGGGGCTGTGTGACTGTCCAAGTCAGGCTAGCTCAGTGGTGCCAAGGCCTCTAACCCACAGGCTGCGGCCTGCCAACTTGCCCCAGCTGGGCCACCTCCCACTCCACACAAAGCCACTGGGTGCAGGAGGCACCCAACACAGGCTCCACCCTGGGCAGCCACCCCAGACACAGTGGAAAGGGAAAATGCTGCCCTCACAAATCTGCCTCCAAGACCCTATGGCAGCCAAGGTGGGGATTAGCTCACAGCAGCCACCAAAGCGTCAAGACCCTCGCTCGCACACCTCCAGTCATCTCAGCAAACGTGGCTGCCTGCTGGGCAGTGGAGCAAAAGGTACAACATCACAGTTCTCAAAGCGTGTTCGCCTGCCCAATCGCCTCTGGATCTCACAGATGCACTGAGAGATGGACTTCATGGCGGATGCCACTTCAGGCACGGGGGTGTAGGGGCCCAAGAGAAGGTCAACTTGGCCAATGTTGAACAGCTACTGAGTGACAGCCCTGGGATGAGAACTCGGGCCTTCTGACCCCAAGGCCATGCTCCCTCTGCCAACCAGGCACACACAGACCCTGCCTGGGAAGGGGCCTTGGAAAGCAGAAGACAGGCTTGTGCCAGGATCGGCCCTGGGCTAGGCAGGGCTCAGCAAGGCAGAGCAGGAGCACAGTGCTAGGAGCCAGCCCAGGGGGCAGAGGGGCATGGGGGCTGCGCCGCGGAAGAGGATGCGATTGGGCCAAACCTAAACGAGATGAGAGCGAGTCACTGGCTGAGGCCACAGCACAGGCGGAGTGGGGAGGAGAAGGCTGAGCAGAGGTCAAAAGGCTCAGGGTGGGCACACTAGACATTCCAGGTAGGGCAGGGCAGACTGAAGCCCACCCAAAGAGGGGTATTCTCCGTCCTTAGGGGCCAGATGGGATGGGGGAGTGGTGAGAAACCTGGTTGAGATTTCTTACCTCTTGAGGGCCTTAAAACCAGGTTTTGGGGTGGGGATGCTGTCCTGACAAGTTGGGGTTCACAGGATGCTGTCCTGACATGTGGGGTTCACATTCCCGAGGGCTGGGATGGTTGGGGAAGACTCGCTGAGAGAGGTGGGCTCAAGCTGGCCTCTGAAAGGGGGACAGGAGGGAAGAGATTTGGGGAAGGCATTGCAGCTCGGGAATAGTGTGAGCAAGGCCTTGAGGCTGGAGAGCCGGCGGTGTGTGCATGCATGCACATTTATATGTGTGCACATGTGTGCATGTGAGTGCCTGTGATTAAGCAGCCGCAGGGGTGGGTCAGGGAGGAGGAGAGGGGGTCCGGTGCATGTTGCTTCCCAGGTATCCTGGCTGTTTCTCATCTCCCTCACACCAACCCTCCCATCAGGTACATGAGCCTCACTTTACAAACGAGGACGGATCTGGCTCTGGAGGTCCCAAGGCCTAAGAAGCGATACCAACAGCGAGGGCTGCCATTTACTGCTTGTGGAAGCCAGGCCCTGTGTCAGACGCTTTCCCCACACACCCTGCAAGGATGGTGAAGCCTATTTACAGATGCCTGGGAGAAGCTGGGTAACATGGCAAAAGACACACAGCTGGGAAAGCGCAGAAATGAACTCTGAGTCTAGCTCAGTGAGACTCCACTAACCTGGGGCTCTCCTGTTCTTACTGAGGTTGAGGGACCAAGGGCTATCCTAAGGTAGAACCTTCCCCGGGGCCTTCACAGTAAAGGGCACTTGAATTATTTCAAGACAAGTCAGCCACAGGAGAGGGGCAGGCCAAAGGGCTGGTACACTGGAGGCCCTTGGCAGGTGAGGACTAAATGAGTGAGTGAACGAGTGAGTGAGTCTTTCCAGCCTTCAGAGGAGGCCAGTCCCTCTGAGCTTGGAGAAAAGGAGAAAACAGAGAGGTCTGCCCGAAGGAGGTGACACTTGGAGCTATTCAGGTTAAGGATGCACTTGCTGTGCTGCAGTGTTCCATGCACTAGGCCTTGCAGGTAGTTCAAGACAAGGACTGGTCCTGGCTCCCAGACTCTGCCAACATCTCTGTCCCTAAGGCTCAGAAGCAGAGGGCTGGGGAGGGGAGACCCCTGACACATCAAGATTCCTGGGACTCCTAATCATCATCTGTGATTCTTCCAAAAGCAGAACTGGCAGCTGAGGATGTGAAACTGGCCCTCCCAGGCTCTTTCCTGCCAGGCAAGAGGCAGCAGGAAGGATGTAAAAGTAGCTTCCCGTGAACCCTCACACTCCCGGACCCACCCCTCCAATCCCTCACCCCTGCCCCACTCCCAGCAGCTGCTCCCATTTGTCTGTGAAAGGGCCAGCACTTGGAGAAAGATTCATCTTCCCTGAGCCAGAGGGAAACTGACAGCTGGCACTGGGCACCTTCCAGCTGTGCCTGATCAACACCCTCCCACACTTTCCAGCTGTGCCCCATCGCCCTCCTCCCACACCTTCCAGCTGTGTATCGCCCTCTTCCCACACCTTCCAGCTGTGCCTGATCACCCTCCCCCCACACCTTCCAGCTGTGTCTCATCGCCCTCGTCCCACACCTTCCAGCTGTGTATCGCCCTCCTCCCACACCTTCCAGCTGTGCCTCATCACCCTCCTCCCACACCTTCCAGCTGTGCCTCATCACCCTCCTCCCACACCTTCCAGCTGTGCCCCATCACCCTCCTCCCACACTTTTCAGCTGTGTCCTGTCACCCTCCTCCCACACCTTCCAGCTGTGTCTCGTCGCCCTCCTCCCACACCTTCCAGCTGTGCCCCGTCGCCCTCCTCCCACATCTTCCAGCTGTGTCTCGTCGCCCTCCTCCCACACCTTCCAGCTGTGTCTCATCGCCCTCCTCCCACACCTTCCAGCTGTGTCTCATCGCCCTCCTCCCACATCTTCCAGCTGTGCCCCGTCGCCCTCCTCCCACCAGATCGGCCGGGCACACGTCTGCCCTCCCGGACCGCTGACTCCTGGCGGGGGGCGCG
>CAUYQU010061866.1:0-81075 GCA_963574635.1 Cheracebus regulus | reverse complement strand
ATTACCATGGTATT
The DNA here is from genome assembly GCA_963574635.1 of Cheracebus regulus. Lineage (NCBI taxonomy): Eukaryota > Metazoa > Chordata > Mammalia > Primates > Pitheciidae > Cheracebus > Cheracebus regulus. The sequence continues at coordinate 81,061 of CAUYQU010061866.1, read as the reverse complement.
TGTTTCTGTAATTACTATAGGCAAAAAATATATATACTAACCATGTGCAAAATAAAGTTGCTGTTTAAGCATTGCTGTTCAAGTATTGCTTATTCAGCCCTCCAGACCCCGCTTCTCTGTCTACCTTTTCTTCTGCGCACTCTCCTATTCAGGTTGGGACCCTCTTGCTGGCCAAGAGTCCCCGGCAGACGTGCCGGCCTCTCGGGAACCCAGATCGGGCAACATAGTGAGACCCTGCCTCTACAAAAAATAAACAGTATTAGCCAGGTGTGGTGGCACGCACCTGTTGTCTCAGATACTCAGGATCTGAGGGAGGATTACTTGAGCCCAGGAGTTTGAGATTACAGTGAGCTATGATGGAGCCACTGCACTGTAGCCTGTCTCCAAAAAAAGAAAAAGTAAAAAATAAAAGCATGAATTGAGAGTCAAATAATTTCCAAATATGTGACTCAGTCTTCCTCTAGACAAAATACTAAAGTAAAATGGGACACACATGACAAGTGAGAATAAACTAAAAACTGCATGAACCACTTTTGCTCTCATGGAAGAAATGTATGGGGCTCACTAAATGCCAAATGAGGAAAAAGGATGCTTTTTAACAAATGCAGGCTGCCCAGGGATCTTGGCTTCCCTGCTAACTCAGGACAAGAACTGACTGTGACTGCCTCCAACACTGAAATAAGCATGCTTAGGAGGAGGCCACAGCAGCAGGAAGAGAGACCTTGAACAGTCTCAGTTCTGATGCTGTAAGGTCACCGGCTCACCAATTAAGCCTAAGGCAGGCGCTTGAAGGACTAGAGGGCAAGAGCATTCAGGAGGCACTGACCTGTTGGCTACAGCTGACTTCCCCAGCCCCACCTGCTATCCCATCTGACCAAACGATCATTCTACATACAGGGGTGCAGGAACCGTGACAGAACGGCCAGCTGGCTTGGGCCAAATGCCACTCCCTATCAAGCTGTGGGGCCGTCTGCCCGAAAAAAGGCCACATAAAAATGGAAAGTGTCCACCCCACCTTGAAGTAAACAGGGCTCTCCAAAAGGCTGGGATTAATGAGAGCAGCACATAAGGGACTGCTCCCAACAATTATCTTGACTTTCCCCTTGAGAATCACAACCCAAACTCCCTCCTTACAGCAAAGAGACATCATTTCCAGCAGAATGCCACGCTTACATAATGAAGAGTGCATGCGACAGATATCTGCAAAGCTCTAGCAGGACAATCGCTACCCAGGCGAACAATCCCACAACACGAATAGCATGCCTATACTCACTTTCAGCTTTGCAGGTAGTTTTAAAAGACCAAGGGCTCCATTTCTCTCTAAGCCTACTCTCTCAACCCACATCTCCCATCCATCTCATTTCTTATGTTTCTTCCAGGTCACTACTCCATTAATTATCCCTGTGCAGCCTTTCCTGATTCCTTCTCTTCAGAATTCAAACCAGTGCTTCTCAACATTTCAAATCTCATGTTCCCCAGGATAATCTCTCGCTCTATCTTTTTAATAGCCTCATTTGCTAATATTTTGTTGAGTTTTACATTCTAAAATGGGTATTATGAAAACAATAGGTATACTGAATAGCCATTTCAACTATCCATACCTTTTTGATTCTTGAATAAGAATTACAGTTCTAAATGCACTCAAGATACTGACATCCTCGGAATGTTACCTTCACCCTTTGGCTTTTACTTTCTGCACTACTTTTCCATTCTCTGTTAGATATTAGGGAAGTGCAATCTGTATTTAATGTTTGTTTCTTACTTCCCCCTTTTACTTCCCAGTCACCTGTAATCTGCTTTTAGGTGACTCAACTCTGATGAAATTGTAACGAGAGGTCACCTGTGACGTACCAGTTGATAAACAGCATAAAAGCACTTCATAGTTTTTATATACTTGATGTTTTACGTAAACTCTGACACTGTTGATGCCGGGAGGAATTTTTTACTCCCTCGGCTTCCAGAAGAATGCTATCTCCTGACTGTCTTACTGCTCTGACCATATTTTCTCTGCCCATATATGAACACTTAGCCCACTCCACGAAGGTTGGTGTCTTCCAGGGTGCTTACTCCTTGTAAACCTGTCCTCTAGGCACTGTAACAGTTTTAATTACTGCCTCTATGGTAATGGCTCCCTGACCTGAATACTTGCATAGGCTCCTCTGCTCAGCTTGAACATTCCCATGGATAGTCCAAAACCAAACCAACAACCTGTTCCTAAAACCTATTTACTTTTGTGTTGCTTTTGACTGTGGACATCTCGATCTACGTGACTGCTCAAACCTAGGACACTTTCACTTTCTCCCCTCCACTTAACATCATCCCCTACTCCTCACCAAAAAGAGACCAGGCATTTCCAGAATCTCATCTAGCCTATCTCTTACTTTTCCAAATCTCTTCAGTTTTCTCCCCAGATTTCAGACCTCTACTACTACTCGTTTGCCTCTGAATTGCTCTCCCAGACTCTTGTGCCTCATTTATTCCAATATATCCACCAAAATGAACTTTCTTAACCCGAGTCTGACCATGCTGCCCCTTGCTTAGTAGTCTCCAGTGACTTTGAGGGTCCACTGCATAATCTAAAAGAGAAGGACTAGCTTGTATCTGAGTTGTCAGCCTGATCCCATGCTCCACCTTCCTCACTCTTTATACTCTACCAGTAACAACGGCTATGTGGTTGCCCAGGTCCATGCAGATGTATCATACCTCTGCAACTCTGCACATGCTGCTAACTCTAGTTAGAACGTGCATCTCCTCCTACTCCCCTTTCCCAACACAGTAAAGTCTTATATGTCCTTCAAAACACAGCTCAAGATACCAGCACCTAGGGAGGTGGTCTCTGATGTCCAACTAAAGAAATAATCATTTCCTCCTCAGCGCTACTTCTAGACCTTGTCCATAATTCTATTCTCTCATCTAGTGCCCAACCTTACATCTTATTTACATGTCTGTATTCCCTTGGGTGTTTCCTGAGACCTAGGACTGTATCTTACCTGTGTATTCTTCAGGATGGGGTTTAGGACAGTGCAGAGTTCCTTGCTCCAAAGTCTCAGAGGGAAACCCCAAGTGCCTTCCTTCCAGAAAGCTCAGTCAAAAGGAGGCTGGCACAGCTCCTTTTCTTGATTTATTTCCACTAATGCGTGGGTCGCAATTTCTATGGTAGAGCCATTGCTATGTGCACACATGCTGCACAATTATGCCATTCCAAATTGAGGGGCAAGGCAAACTCTAGTTATAAAAACACTAATTCTTTGCAAGGGGAAGGAGCATATTTGTTGATGATCTGCTTTAGATTCAACTCATTAAACTCCAACAATCATGAGGCAGGAAACAATCCCCAGTTATAACTGATGTGTAAACTGAGGCTTGAAGAGGGTAAATAACCTTGCTAAAGTCACCTGCTTATAAGTAGCAGGGCCATGATGCAAACTGAGATCTGCTTTCTCCTAAGACTTTTCCCCATCCTGAATTCTTGCCAGGTTTCTGCAGAAACCAAAAGATGCATAATCTGACAGCATACACTATGGCAGGAGAAAAATGTAAAAGGCTTATATTTTTATCACTTATTTGCTTCTGTGTAATCTATCTTTCACAATGTAAGTTAACTCAGGCAATGCCGTTTGAATTGCTAAGCTTAAAATAATGCCAAATACACACAGGAACTGGCTGATACAGAGATGAGTGATCAGACTGCTTGTGTCTAAGCAACATAAAACTCAAAGAATTCTGCAGGAAAACTCCAGCCAAGATGGTCTGTGCTCTGAGCTAGCTCCATTCAGGTAATTTAGAGTTTAAAAGACAGAACTTCAATGTTCTCCTTCCCCTATACATTTATGGCCAAGTTTCCCAGAAAGAATAATACTGTTTCTCTTTTTCACCCCTGGGATAAAGCGCTACACTGCCAAAAGGATGCTTTTCTTTCTCAGCTATACAGCAGATGATGAGTTGAATATATACAGGCATACCTCGGAGAGTTTGTGGGTTCAGTTCCAGACCACTGCAAAAGTGAATACTGCAAGAGAGCAAGTCACACAAGTTTTTAGTTTTCCAGAGCATGTAAAAGTATCTACCCTATACTGTAGTTTACTAAGAGCATTTTATTGATAAAAAATGTTAACGATCATCTGAGCCTTCAGTGAGTCATACTCTTTTTGCTGCTGGAGGGTCTTGCTTCCATGTTCATGCTGCTGACTGATGAGGGTGGTGGCTGCTCATGGAGGTGGTGGCTGTGGCAAAAAACCAATGAGGTTTGTTGCATCAACTGGCTCTTCCTTTCACAAAATATTTCTCTATAGCATGGAATGCTGTTGGATAGCATTTCATTCACTGTAGAACTTCTTTCAAAATTAAGAGTCCATTCTCTCAAACCCTGACACTGCTTTATCAAGTTTATGTAATATTCTGAATTCTTTGTTGCCATTTCTACAACGTTCACGGCATCTTCACCAGGACTAGATTTCACCTCATGAAGTAACTTTCTTTGCTCATTTCTAAGAAGCAACTCCTCATCCGTTCAAATTTTTTTCATGAGATTTCAGAAATTCAGTTTTATCACCAGGCTCTACTTCTAATTCTAGTTCTTTTGCTATTTCTATCAGTTACTTCCTCCACTGAAGTCTTGAACTCTTCACAGACATCCATGAGGGTTGGAATCAACTTCTTTAAAATTCCTGTTTATGTTGGTTGCTGTTTCAACCTCCGCCCATGAATCACGAATGTTCTCAATGGCATTTAAAGTGGTGAATCCATTCCAGAAAGTTTTCAATTTGCTTCCCAGATCCATCAGAAGAATCACTATTTATAGCAGCTTTAGCTTCACAAAATGTATTTCTTAAATAGTAAGGCTTGAAAATAAAAATTACTCCTTGATACGATACACGGGCTGCAGAATGAATGTTGTGTTAGCAGGCATGTACAATCTTCTAGTACAACTCTTTCAGAGCTCTTGGGTGACTGTCAGCTGCATTGTCAATGAGCAGTAATATTTTGGAAAAATATCTTTTTTTTCTGAGCAGATCTCAACAATGGGCTTAAAATAGTCTATAAACCATGCTGTAACCAGATGTGTTGTCATACCAGCTTTGTTGTTCCATTTACAGAGCACAGGCAGAGTAGATTCAGCATCATTCTTAAGGGTCTTAGGATTTTTGGAATGGTCAATGAGCAATGGCTTTAACTTAAAGTCACCAGCTGCGTAAGGCCTGAACAAGAGAGTCAACCCATCTTTTGAAACTTGGAAGGCAGCCATTGACTTCTCTCTAGCTATCAAAATCCTGGATGGCATCTTCTTCCAGTAGAAGGCTATTTCATCTACACTGAAAATCTGGTGTTTGGTGTAGCCACCTTCATCAGTGATCTTAGGTGGATCTTCTGAATAACATGTTACAGCTTCTATGTCAGCACTTGCTGCTTCTCTTTGTACTGTTATGTTATGGAGATGGCTTCTTTCCTTAAACCTCCTGAACTAACCTCTAACAGCTTCAAACTTTTCTTCTGAAACTTCTTTACTTCTCAATGTTCACAGAATTGAGAAGAGTCAAATCCAGAGGACTTCCTCTGGATTAGCCTTTGACTTAAGGAAATGTTGTGACTGGTTTTATCTTCTATCCAGACCACTAAAATTGTTCCATATCAACAATAAGGCTGTTTTGATTTCTTTTCTATTTTGAGATAGGGTCTCATTATGTTGCCTGGGCTGGTCTGTAACTCCTGGGCTCAAGTGACCCTCCCACCTCAGCCTACTGAGTAGTTGGGACTACAGGAAAACACCACCGCACCTAGCTTTGTTTGGTTTTCTTATCATTCAGTGGGTGGAGCAGTCAGAACACACACATTTATCAATTAAGTTTACCACCTTAGGGCTGTTGTTCATGGCGACCCAAAAACAATTGCAAAAATAACATCCAAGATCACTGGTCACAGATCACCATAACAGATGTACTACTACTAATAAAAAAGTTTGAAATACAGAAATTACCAAAATATGACAGCCACATGCTGCTGGAGAAATGGCACTGACATACTTGCTTAACACAGGGTTGCCACAATCCTCCTATTTATAAAAACAATGCAAACCTGTGAAGTGCAATAAACCTGGATATGCCTGTGCCTCCAACTCTCTAGCAAAAGTTTACTGCCAAGAAACTTCATGGGTATAGAAACCTTAGTAAAAAGGCACAAATGGCTGCATAAAAGGACACTCTCACACACTGCCACAGTGCCCCTCAGTTTACCACAACTCACATTAGCAAAAATAAAAGCACAGCCCTCCAATAAGGTATGAATTTTCTGCATCTGTGTTTTGCATAGCTGCCCTGAGCTTGGAGTCACACTTCAATGAGTCCCTTCAGAAGGCCTGCAGAACTGTGCAGTGATCAAGTTTATAAGACTATGCACAAGAGCTGCAATGAGAAGTGACAGCCAAGCAGCAGCAGTGAGCTCCACAGTCATGTGTTCAGGGAGTGATTTATCTCACATAACTCAATCCATTTAGTTGGGGCCTGAGGGAGATCCCTATCTAGGCAAGAAACTACCTGTGCCTTCTAGGAAAAGAAGGCCAAGGCGATCCGGCAGGAGACGGCAAGCATGGCTTCCATTTCTCTTTCCCCACAGCAAATTCAATTCAAGAATTCAACCAACGTAAGAAGTGTTGAGACAACAGGGCAGTAACAAAAAAGGAAAGTTGGGGACCACGTGCATCTGGGGACCATGGCAGGATATATCTTTTGCAAGTGAATGAATGTTTGTGTGTGCAGGGGTAGCTGGGCGGGCATGGTGGGGGGTGGTGGAAATAAAATGACAGCTTTCCCTCAAAGACTGCAGTCTCTGTGAAGCACCAACTGGAAATAAATAACTATTATTTGCCAGCAGCAAAGAAATGAAGCAGTTTGTTCCTTGAATGCATAAATGTAAATTGCTCAAAGAACACAGTTTATACACAGCCTTCTGGCTTGTGAAATATTAAGCTACCAGAAAAGACAGGATAAGAGATGCACATTAAGTCAGCAAAGAAAGGAGCATCGCTTGCCTCAGCACGTCAACCTTAGCACAACAAGAAATACTATCGATGTGGGAAGAGCGTGTGAAAGCAACGTCATAGCTGGGGTTTCATAAAGGGCTGGGATCTTAATGGGATTTGAAAAGAAAAAAAAAGAGACAAATGGCACTGCCTGGGTAAATGCAGGCGCAGGGTGTCTTGGCTCCTCTGAGGCCTCCCCACAACGAAAATAGCAGGGGTGGTCTGTTTCAAGCAGGTAATGAATGCCAACTCTGAGAATTCCATTGCTGGTATTTTCCTAAGCCTGGAATTTCCTTTATTCTAGCTCTGTAAGGGCTGTGCGCTTTCAAGTTGCTCTACTACTCCTGCATCCTGCACTTGGTAGAAACTAGGAGCAAAAAGAGGATGACACGCAGGGTGAGCAGAAAGAGGGTGCAGTGCTGGGTCTGCAGCGACAGGAGGATCCAATCTAGAAACTGTGTTTACATATCCCAACCTGAGAGGAAGAGCAGGTTGGTGGGCTCTGGGTTCTATCTAGAATACAGGGGAAAGGAGGGCATGTGGCCTCCAGGGGTGACTTCTGAGCTCAGAGTAACATGTAACACATAAGACTTACCTGCAAGCAAGAAGGTAATAAGGCAAGTTTCCTTTGGCAAATAGAGTTTGAGACGAGAACCACTGAAGACGTATTCCACCACAGCTTCAGAACGACCTGCCCGCTGAAGAAAAGGCAGGAACTGCTTTGCTTTTTGGGTATCCTGATGGAGGAAAGAAGAAAAGAGTAACTAGAAGGTAATTAAATCCAACGTTTCTTTCTAGTCTAGGACAAAAAGTTTGGCGGACCACAGGAAGCTAAGCAGATAACCCTATTTATAGACATTTCTGAAATCAAGACATAGAGGCCTCAATAGAAGAAATATAATTAACAGTTTCCAGAACATTCTCATTGACTTAAATACTCAGTTAAAAGTGTGCTTGGAAAATGAGACTTTCACACCAGACTTCTCTCGGGCAAGAAGAGCTCATCTTCCTTTAACATAAAATTGAAGTACTAACCTTCTATTCAACCTTTAATACTAATTTAAAAAAAAAACAATGCCTAGGCTATGTCACATGGTCCCCATAACCCCATCCCAGGAAGCCAAAAGTAGTTTATCTTCAGTCTTAAATAGGTTATGTAAGATTCAGAGCTCACAATTTCTTCACCTTGAGAAGAGCTCCAGGCACTAGTACAGCAACTCCTGCTCTCTGTGCATTTTGGGGATGAGATGATACCCGGGGCATATTGTTCCTACCCAGGGAAATGTATAACAGCAGGATGTGGTCCATGGAGACAAACACCACTTCATGTCAGCATTAATAATTACAGAAACAATAAGAGCACGTAAAACGGAATAGCACTTTAAAAACTTTTTCTCGTGCATCAACACAAAGTCTGTGCATTCTATCTCCAGAGTGCCAAATCACGGACATTTTGAATTGCAGAACTTTCAGCCACATAAAAACTAAGAGTCTTCAAATCCTTCCAGTCTCTCAAGCTAATTAAACAGAGGCTAGAGTAAGTGAGTATCAAAATATCACATTGCATATGCTGGGGGAATAGTCACTGGATGTTAGAATTTTAGGTTTTCAGCCCAGCCAGCAAAACTGAAAATCCCCTCTGAAGACACCAAGTTCAGCACACTTTCCTGACTTCTGTGACACCAACAGTCTGCACCCAGCCAAGCTCTTCCTTTTTGACTCTTCTAGCAACAGAGCTTTTTTATTTAAATTAATGCACATTAGATAATGAAAATGTAACCAGCCATCAAATATTTCAAGAGTTTTCAGAGCAGCCAAAGGGGCTCCTCTCATTCAGAAGCAGTGAGGTAGGCTGGGATGAAAACAATATTTACAGTAATAAGGTTCATCCTGCCCATCAAACACATTCTTAGAGAAAAAGAGAGACAGCAATCCATTCTCAGTGTCTCTAACAGCACAGTGGTAAAAGGCAAGGTAACCATGAGTTTCAGTGGGTTGGAAACTTCCCCATTGAACACTTAAGCATCATATTCCACTACACATATGCAGCATGAAAAATGCCTGTCTGGCAGCTGGCTGAAGTCCAGAACAGTCAAGCAAGATAAATGCTCCATGAGAAAGAAAGCACTGCTTGATTAAAATCCTTGTGACATACTAGTCTAAATCTGGGACATTATTCACGAGCTGAACCAGAAAGTCAACAACAATTATCAAATTGATTATCGCAAATCATGAGGCAACCTAACATCTCAGAAGAGAAGGCCTTTTTCCTCAAGATCAGAGCAAACTATGTTTTTCAGAAATAGACTTCTGCTCGTCACTACTATCCTTTGGATGTTAATTATGGAAAAAAATGCTTGTAAGAATAACAATAGCACACACACAGGCATGCCTTTCAAGTTTAAAGTAACAAGGAGGTTGCAGCACACTGACTTCTTTTCTAAACTCTTATCTAGTTTATAAAGAGAGACACCTACTCAGACTGATAATAATCAAGGAGCCTCAAGGGGACCTTAGTACTATCCATGTCATAAAAATCAATACATGTTCCTGCCTTCTCCCAAGTCTCAATGCACAACTCAACAGCTCTATCCCAGAAATGACACATGGGAAGAGAGCCAAAAGGATGACATGTCATTGATAACGGCAAAGATCAGAAGTGAAAGCCAACTATGAAAATCAAAGGCATACAGCAAAATTTAAAAGCCCATCAGAATCGACCATGTTTATTTCTACGAGACAAAAATTACAAGGTAAGAACATGGAGCTTCCCATATTCTTGAGGCAAGTATTCTAAAGGCTTGGATGAGGTGATATGCTTCTGGACCAGTCATTAAGAGGAAAGATGGACATTTCATCCAAGCTGACAGAATATTAAGTTCTTATAAAGTCAGTTAAATGGATTGTAAGAACCCAAAGATGTTTGTGCTTTAAAATCTCAGTCACAGCCACACAATGGTGTCTGTCTTTCCTTGTTATCTCAGGCACTTTTTTGTTCAGCATGTTCCTTTCCAATACAAATATTCTTGAAATCGTATTTGTTTCAGTGGCTCAAATGAAAACATTGGTTAGGAAGACTGGCAAGTTTCCTCAGGTGATGTAGCTATAAATCCTCCCTGGTAATTTAGTTATGGAAATTATTTATTTTAGGAATTCTGATTATACCATTGTAGAACTGACTGAATTTGGTTAAGTAATTTGTCTTCCAAAGAGAGAGTGCAAGTGGCAATGTGCTTCAGTCTCTTAGACACGTTTCCAGGGCTAAGAAGAGCTGGGGAGACAGAGATGTTCTCTCTTAAAACAACAGCAACAACCACCACCACCAAAAGAAAAAACAAACAAAAAACCCCGCCAGGTGCCACGGCTCACGCCTGTAATCCCAGCACTTTGGGAGGTGAAGGCAGGCGGATTATTGGTGGTCAGGAGTTCGAGATCAGCCTGGACAACATGGTGAAATCCAATCTCTACTAAAAATAGAAAAATTAGCCGGGCATAGTGGTGTGTGCCTGTAGTCTCAGCTACTTGAAGGAGGCTGAGGCAGGAGAATCGCTTGAACCTGGGAGGTGGAGGCTGCAGTGAACCGAGATCATGCCATTGCACTCCAGCTTGGGGAACAAGAGTAAAACTTTGTGTCAAACAACAACAACAACAACAACAACAAAATAAAACCCACACCAAACCATATTTGTAAATAACGGTTAGAGACCTTACATTTAGAGATAACAACAATGGGACTTGTTACACAGAATGCTCACTTCAAGGTAATATCAATTATTTCTGCTTAGATATCTATATGCTAAGGCTTTCACTCTCAGTTTTCATTGCTGTGGCTTATTTACATAAGGTCTGGGATTCTATTTGCCAGTTTTCTGTCACTATGTTGGTTCATACCTTTGAGAATTCAAGTAAATAAAGTAGCTATGGTTTTCTGTTATCTACACCAATATTCCCCTCCACTGGTGTAAATAATCAGGAAGCAACTGGATTTCTGACAAGAGAAATCTTTTATTGTTGTTGTTGCACTGGTCGTTTTCACATTACCTGTGCTCTACAACAAACTATACATAAGTATGTTCCTGTACTCTTAGAAAAGCTAATTTAAGATTACATTAGCTACATTTAACCTGCTATTGTGGATGGCATCTCTTTAAGGAATGTTTCTGCCTCCTCAATGCACCTTGAAATTGAGAAAGTAATGATGCAACAAATGCGCCTGGGGTGACTTCATTTCAGAGGATGTTAATATCTATATCTCAAACTTAAAGGAATAGGGTTTTGAATGACCCTCCAGAATGGCAGGACGATCCTTAGAGAGAAGCAGAGAAGCAGAGGTTATAAAAACACCTTAATTATACACTCTCACTCTGCCCTGACTTCTGGCTTGTCAGGCCAAATCTCTTCCAAATGCGGGTACATCTCTCTATGGCTATAAGATATCCCCTTCAGCAGTTAGATTGCAACTTATCTCTACAATGCACCTTGCTGTCTATACAAATACATTTTTAAAATAATTTAGTATTATGAATTCCCAGGCCTGGGAGAGTGGGAGAGTTGGGTGGACAGGTGGGAGAGCAGAGGAAGCAGAATCCTTGTATAGCAGGCACAGGATAGAAATCTCTGAAAGACCACCACCCCTAACAGCCAGGTCACCTGCTTCCTACAGGAGCAGAACTACAGAAATCACAATTTCTGTGAATGCTAAAACAGGCTTTCAGGCTGTCAGAGTGCATTAGATGTTTGCAAAGTGATTCACGTGATTTCTCCAATGAAAATCCCCAAATAGTAGGCATGAAACTAGAAAGGGTGAGAGGCAAACATCACAGCACACAAAACAGCACAGGGAAATGAGAATAGACTAAACCTATTAGTTAACAATTAACCACTCAGGATTATCATGTGCAAGTCTCAAATGGGAATTGTTAATAATGGAGATCACGAATTAGTTCTCATCATCACAATCACTCTTAGATTAACATCATAGGAAAAAGAACTAAAAACAAATACATGCAGAACTTACTATATTACTGTGGAAGTATATTCTACCAGCACTTGAGAAACAACTAGAAAGAAATCCATCAACTCTAACTCTGATGGGTCTTCCTGGAGGCACAAGCATGTACTCTACTGCCAAACCCAGGATGTTTCTTCCTATGAAAGCTCTCTGTACTGCTTGGTCCCACCAGGGCTGATCTGAGGGTAAAGGACTCCATGGCACAATGCTGTCTGGGTCTAATCAATCTTAACTCTAAAGCAGCAAAATCCTTGTGAACAAGAGGACAGAGACAGGAAAAAAAAAGAGTGTGGCGATCAGAACAAATTGCTAAGGATACTGAAGCAAATGTGCTCTCTCATTTTAAGGTGTATTGTGATCATTCATTGCCATGGTTATCTATCTTTCTCAGGGTTGTGCAGACCAGGAGAATTACTTTTGCAGCTATGTTGAAGACAAATCACAACTACATCTCCTATCAGCAAGGCAAAACCATCACCTATCACTCCACACTTTTCTTCGTTTCCACACCTTGGGCCCTATTGCCCCAAGTGCCATTTACATCACAGAATGAGTTTATGATTCAATGAAGAGCCAGTTGTACAACATGATCATCTCTTGAAATACATGGAACCCTGCAGGGGAGGGATACTCTGGGAATGCCTTTGAGCTCCTGTGTTACCACAAATCACTGGAAATTGGAAACTGCTCTTCCCTGGCTGGTTATCTATGCTTTGCGGTGAGATGTATACTAAAGAGACCAGGGAGGGCGTAACCGTCAGTGAGTTGTAAGTTTAATAGGAATGAAGTGAACATAGAAGAAAACACTGACAAAAATAAACCAACCCCCAAACAAAAAAATTACAACAGAAAAAAAGGTGCTAAAGCTAGGCCATCAATAATCTTTCAATAATCGGGCAGGGTGACACATGCCTCTAATCCCAGCACTTTGAGAGGCAGAGGTGGGAGAATCACTTGAGGCCAGAAGTTCAAGACCAGTTTGGGCAATAGAGCAAGACCCCCATCTCTACAAAAAACTTAATATGGGCCTGTAGTCCCAGCTGCTTGGCAGGCTAAGGCAAGAGGATTGTTTTAGCCCAGGAGTTCGAGGCTGCAGTGAGCCATAATCATGCCACAACACTCTAGCCTGGGTGACAGACTGAGACCTTGTCTCTTAAAAACTTAAAAATCATTAAGTGTTGTTTGTGGTTTACGATTCTCACACTGTTTACTTGGTTGGTATGGCACTCACTCAGGCCTGCAGCGTGCTGATACACAGGAAAAGCCACAGCCCAGGCTCTGAGCTCCCGTTCTGGGAGCATGAATCAAGAGGACATTTGGACATTTGTAGGAGTATTAAGCTGGAATAAAGCCTTGAGCTTAGGATGTGGCATTCTAATCAGTGATGCCCTCAACAGCGTACTACAATTATTAAAGGAAAATATCCTGGCTAATCAAAGTTTCCAAAGGGGCAGGAATGATATGCTTGCCCAACTGGAAGAAGGAAGCCACAGGGCAAAGTAGGGCAAAGTTAGCTTCATTTCCAACATATGGAAGAAAACAATTCCAACATACGGAAGAAAACAATGACCCTCCAATCAAACTTGCAAGGAACTAATCATCTATGAGTTTAAGGAGCCCTAAGAAAGTCAGACATCTACAAATATTTTTATTTGATTGGTCCTACCTGTCATTTATGTTTTTCCTTTCCACAATGTACTATACTGAGAGATGAAACCAGAACTTGGCAAATGCTTAGGAAGAAAAGACACATCTCTGTGTTTAGAATAAAAATATGCAAAGCACCATTCGGACAATCACCACAGTACACGAAAATAAAGTGAAATCATGTTAGAGGCATAGATTACGGACCCGGAGAAAATGGCCTGGACCAGGCACAGTAGCCTCATGCCTGTAACCCCCGTACTTTGGGAGGCTGAGGCAAAAACATTGCTTGAGCCTGGGAGTTCAAGACCAGCCTGGGCATCACAGTGGGACCTTGCCTCACAAAAAAATTAGCTGGGTGTGGTGATGCACACCTGTAGTCTCATCTACTCAGGAGGCTGATGTGGGAGGATAGCTTGAGCCTGAGAGGTCAAGGAGTGGGCCCTGATGGCGCACCATTGCACTCCAGCCTGGATGACAAAGACCTTGTCTCATTCTTTAGAAAAACAAAGCAAAGCAAAGCAAAGGGTCTGGACTTTATTCATAATGATTAAAACTGGAAATAACCTAAATATCCCTCAACTGGGTATAAACTATAGTACACCACATGATGGAATACTACTTTACACTAAAAGTGACATGGGCAACAACATGTACGAATCTCAAATACACGATTGTACTTGTGTGACATTTTCACAATGGTTAAACTATAGTTAAACAGAACAACATACATATGAGTGGTTGCCAGGGACTAGAGGTTGACTCTAAAAGGAATGGAGGAAATTTTGGGGATGCTGAAACAGTTCTAGTATCTTGACTGTGGTGATGAGTTCATAAACACGTTTCTCAAAATGCGCACTTGTCAAAACTCACAAATTATATGCCAAAAATGGGAACATTTTATTGTATATAAATTATACATTTAAGAACGTATACCAACATGAAAACAACCTGCACAGGAAGAATATACAATATTTTAATTTTTAACTCAAGAAAAATTTTCTCCTAACTAATCTGTAAGTAGTTCAGCGAGAAAAATTCAAAATTAAATGCCCCATCATTATGTTTTAAATCAACGACTTTGATCAGTACCTTGAATACTATTTAGTGTATTGAAGTACTTTTAAAATTTAACAAGAAAATGTAGATGAGAAAGCAAGGGGTTAGAAAAGGGGTTAGACTGGGAAAAAAAGTCTACTCGTTTCCCAAAAGCAGCCTAAGAAAGTCTAAACTCTAGGGCAATAGCTGAAAGAAAGCATCAGATGGAGCATGAAGTCATCCTCCACTGGCCAAACAGAATAAACATTTTGTTAAAATAAAGAAAAAAGTTCTACTAAGTACATATGCCTACTGACATTTCTTTTCTACCTTGAAATAAAATCATGTGATACGGCTTAATGTGAATAAAGTAATACCCAATTCTCAATTAAATAAAAATTCTATACAAGCTCAGAGATTGTCTCTTACTGAATGACTTTCAGTTTCCTGAATTTAACCATACGAAATTATACTGCGAGAACCATTCAATTTAACCTTTAGAAATGAAGTCATTGCCTTTTAGTGGTAAAAATCTGCATTTTATCATCAACAGGAAATACAATGCCCTTGGCTAATTCTACAGAACTCTTTTTTTTTTTTTTTGCAAGATAAGTTAGGCACAAAAAGTGCAGATGATGGTGTATCTGTGCCTGAAGTAAAAAGAGCAGAAATAAGAATATACCCAGTTAGGCTAAAGTTTCAATCACATAAGCTTGCTTTCTTCCTGTCTTCAATCCTTTTCCTTTAACTTGGATGAGAGGCAGCCATCAAGGCAGTGCCAAAGGTGCCAGGTGATGTCCTTCTCAGGGCTGCCAACCCACAGAACTACCTAAAAGGTATGGCTCATGATTCTTGCTGAATAGAAAACTTTTCACGAATAAAGCTGCCTCCCCACTTCATCTCAAACTGTCCCTTTTCCTCATTTTTTCCATACTCTAATTTCTCAACACACTGATCTTACATTTTTTTGTTATTCCCAATACTCAGTGTTTATAATATCATGACTTTGTAAATGATAGCCCTCCATTTAGAGAGCTTCCTCCCAAGAGCGCTTCCATCCCCCTCCTGACCTCTGCATGGTGGCTTGCTAGGCTTTCCTTTGGCCAAGACTCTGGCAATTCTTTTCACACCCTTTCCCAGATTGTTTCCTTGATCCATGTCTTCTGCTTTATCAGTTTATTTCTGTTCACTTTTGTAAAAAAAAAAAAAAAAAAAAACCCACAAACTCTTTTTATTTCATAGAGAAAATTCTTATCTCTATGAGGTCAAGTAAGTAAATATAGAATTGACTTTGTAGTTTTATTTAGGAGAAAAACTATCCTACTCTTGAATATGTTGAATCAACACATAAACTTCTTCCATTATTCATCAGTACAATAATGTACTGTATTTTTGATATGACTGAATGCTTTACTAATGATGTGAAGAAAACTTATTTTATTAAGAAACTTAATTGTATCTACTCAAATATAGGAATAAGAGATGGGAAACTTAATTGTATCTACTCAAATAAAGGAATTGTATCTTCTTACCAATTTGTAAGAAGAAAATGTTTATAGGAGAATTTAACACACTGGGAGGTATATCTTCCAATTATTTTCAGCTAAAATATTCTACAAAAGCAGGTACTTTACTCAAATTGTAAACATTCAATTTATATCAAATACACCATTAAACTGTAATAGTTAAAAGTAGCATTTCTACTTTGAACTGGTAAAGATAATCACAGAAAAAGGCCATTTACACTTTTAACAACTCTAGAGTTACTTTTCTAAGAATTGAATGATAATAAATTTTTATAGGAATACTACAATAAACATCTTACACATTTTAAGAATTGAGACATGGGACTGGGCTAAAAACATAGCTTATGCATGGTATGTGGCATTGAGAATATGGAATAAAGCAAATCAACCACCGTCTACAACTGTGCACATCAATTACAAGGCTAGGATTAAAAAATAACAGGTTTAAAATACTATTTTTTTCTTTAACAGTTTTAGATCAATTTTTATCACTTCCAAAGTCTCTACAGGCAAGAGGTAAGAACTTATTATAGAACCAGAAAATGGCTTGAGAGATAATTAAAATGTGCAGAGTAAAGAATGTAAAAGACATCTGATGAAGCACCAGTCTTCATTTCATGGACAAATTAAGAACTTGGGGCAAGAAAATTGATGTCACACTAAACTATGCCCCACCTAAGACAAGAATGCAACCTCAGAATAGAGAAAAAACAATGTCAGCAAGTAATCTGTAACATAAAAATTATCTTAAAATCAAAATAAATGTTATAAAGGCCAAATGGCTAAAATACTTTTAATACTTGACTCTGAACATTCATTTTTACCTGTAGACATACCAGTGCAGGTTCAACAAACCTTAAGTGAAAGTTTTATTTTTATGTCTAATTTGTCTTTAAAAAGCCTTACATCTTCAAAGCATTAATAAAAATGGATAATTATACAATTCACAAGAGAAAGTTCTAGATTTTTTGACATGGAGAAAAATGGCAACAATATGACAGAAATTTATTACTAATTAAAACAGAAGGTGGTCAATGTTTTGAAGAACAACAACAAATGCATTTTACTCCATAAAGATATATAGGATGATGTTGTTAAAAAATATATGCTATTCTTTGGCCTAGGTTTCTACTTTATGGACATGTTCTGAGAAAATAATTATAGGCTATGATTTATCTAAAGGAGCAAGTGTTTATGAGAGGAAAAAACAAAAGCAATCCCAATATCCAACAATAGGAGGCTGATTAAAACAATTCTAGTAGAACAATTTACAATATTCATTCTTCCAACAATATCTGCTAAGCACCTACTTGGTGCCAGACACTCTTATCTAGGACCTGACTATATAGTTAAGAATAACACAGTGAAGCTTCCCATTCTGAAAAGAGCTTACAATACTTAAAAGAAAAAGAAATGGAAAAACAAACCCACATTCTGGTGAATAGAAGAGTTAGTAGTACAGATCATTTCTATTCTTTTCATTCACTTATATCTGATGCATTTAAAAACAGAAATTTTGACAAAAAATTTCAATAAAGAGAACTATGCCAGCCGGGTACAATGGCTCACGCCTGTAATTCCAGCACTTTGTGAGGCTGAGGAAGGTGGTTCATGAGGTCAGGAGATAGGGCCCAACCTGGCTAACATGGTGAAATCCCATCTCTTCTAAAAATAAAAAATAATAATAAAAAAAAATTAGCCGGTAGTGGTGGCATGTGCCTGTAATCCCAGCTACTTGAGAGACTGAGGCAGGAGAATCGGCGGAGGTTGCAGTGAGCCGAGATCATGCCATTGCACTCCAGCCTGGGTGACAGAGACTGTCTCAAAAGAGAGGGGAGGGTAGGGTAGGGGAGAAGAGATGAAAAATATGCATAAAGTTTTGTTTTTAAAAGAAAAAACTGGCTGGGCGTGGTGGCTCATGCCTGTAATCCCAGCACTTGGGAGGCAGGCGTATCACTTGAGGTCAAGAGTTGGAGAGCAGCCTGGCCAACATGGTGAACCCCAGTCTCTGTTAAAAAAAAAAAAAAATACAAAAATTAGTCAGGTATGGTGGCAGGCACCTATAATCCCAACTTCCCGGGAGGCTGAGACACGAGAATCATTTGAACACGGGAGGCGGAGGTTGCAGTGAGCCGAGATTGCGCCACTGCATTCCAGCCTGCGCTATAAAGTGAGACTGTATAAAAAAAAAGAAGAAAGAAAAAACCTATTAACATTCAAGGCTGATTTAGCTTTGCCTAGATAAACTTGTAAATTATTAAAGGTCAGATAATTAATGGTCCCTTTAGTTTAGAAGTGTAAGCATTCAACATTCAGTACAGAGAATTACTTCTTATAAATAATTGTTCTACATATTTTGACACAAATAAATATTATTGATGCTATAATAAAGTCTGTAAACTGATGTGGAAACAGCTTGACCTGAAGCTGCATGTAAAATTTGCTCCATGATTCCAACAAAAACAGATTTAAGTGCAGTGTTTTATGGCACTAATGACACCAAACTAAGTCTTTTTCTAAGGAGTAAGTTTAATGTGACTGAGCAGTGGCTCATGCTTATGTTCCCAGCACTTTGGGAGGCCCAGGTGGGAGAATCACTTGAGCTCAGGAGTTCCAAACCAGCTCTGGCAACATAGCAGACCCCATCAGCATAGGATAGAGATCCTATCTTTACAAAACAATTTTTTAAAATTAGCTGGGTGAAGTAGTGTGCCTGAAGTCACAGTTACCTGTTCAAAAAGAGTGTGGAAAATGGCTAGAAAATAAACAAACAAAATCCATACATGAAAATGATGTGAGAATAAAAATTTGTTCCTAGTAAAGAGAGTAACTTGTAAAAAGCTCAACAGGCTCAGAAATAGATTTAACAAAGCATACCCATGCATGCATAAAAATATGTGAAAACAACTTTAAACAATAGTGAAACTACTTTTACAGAATTATACCTTTAAAGTAGTTTAAAATGTAGTCAGTGTTTTGGGTGTATTTGGGAATTCTAATTCTTCTTAAGGAAAATATAGAATTAATCTTACCCCACCCAGTGGCTTTACAATTTTGTTATGATGTAACCACATGTGGATATTGTATTGGGGTTCTAGAATTGAGACTCTAAGGATCTTGTCCATCAGTGGAAAATGATGTATCACAGAGTGCATGGGTGATGGCAGAGAACTGAGACAGCTTGGTGATGATAACAGAAGTTAGTTTATTCAATCAAGGATCTCACACCATTGTCATTTCTTTCTGTATCAGTGCACACGTGCTGATGGATGCTCTCAAGATTCCTCTCATTCAAAACTACATAGACTCCATCATTATGAACATTTATGGATTTCCTATTGTTAGGAAACTCCTAAAAACTAGAGAGGTAAGACACAGTTAATGCTGATAACTCAGGTGGGAAGATAACTAGCTTTTGCTGCCCCCCTACTTTCCTCTATTCCATTAAAACTGCTCTATAGTTACCAGTAACTTATGTAACTGCACTGTCCACTGGATAGTTTTCAACTTGACCTTGAAGCTGGAGACTCAATTCTTGCCTTGTGAAGCTCTCTCTCTTCTGAATTTGTACATTACACTCACCTGATTTATCTCTGGCAGCTTGAGAGGCAACTTTTTAAAAGTCTGTTTGTTCAAAATTCCCCATCCATATGCAATCTTGAAATAAAGGGCTTGACATATGGACTCCTCTCTTTTAATATTCTCTGGGCAATTTTGTACACTCACATCTAGGTGTCCTATAGTCTTAAACTCATGCATGAAGCCAAGGCCACTAATGGCTCATTAGTGCCTCAATTTTAACATGTTTATAAATTCTTAATTTGTTGCAAATCTACTCTGTCAGTATTTATGGTATCAGAAAAGGAGCACCACCATAACCCGATATTTGTGCCGCACATTTGGATTGATCATGCATGGCACTTGATTTCACTTCCTTTCCTTGACCCTAATCCAATCAACCACTCAATTTAACCAGTTCTTATACCAAAACGGATCTCATCATTTATCTTTCTGCCTCCACTGCCACAATCCTAGTTCCAGCCACTATTTAGCAATCACTGGGTGCACTGCAAATTCTCCCCTAATCATTGTTTCAAGTCTATCTCCACATAACAGCCAAAATGGAAAAAAATATATAAATATCTAGCTAACACACACACTCTCTCTCTCTCTCTCTCTATATATATACATACACTCATACGCCACTCTAATTATTCCACTCCCATTTCAAAGGTTTCTCATTGTTCTTCAGATAAAATTCAAAATCCTTTTCAAGGACTACAATGTCCAAATTATTCAGTCATTCATTGTTGTGTCTCCCATTACTATCCTCACATTGGAGCAATGCTAACTGGTCTTCCATTGTGAACACAAGCAACCTTCTACCTCAGGACCTTCGTATACAATATTTTACCCCTTGGCCCTGAACGATCTTCTGCTAACTCCTTCTTTGGGCCTCATCTGAAATCACTTCAAAGACTGTCTCAGTCCTCTTAGAATAAGTTGTGGCCATCAGCACACACTCTCCCAGGACTTTGGACTTCCATCACAATTGTAATTATGTAACAAATTGTATATTCCCTGTAAAGACTACAGCTGTCTTGTTTAATACATTCTCAACACTCAGCATTGTGTCTGGCATATGACAAGCTCTCCATAAATACTTATTGTTTGATCATTCATTCACTGATTCAACATGAGGAATGCATTTAAAAAAACAAGCCAGAGATGACATATGTTAAATGTCAAAAAAGAGATAAAGAGGCAGTAAAAGAACTCAGGAGAGGGAGCAGTAGGATTTGGGACTTGAATTGGATGAAGAGTTTGCAATGTAAATACTACTGAGGATGATAATGACAGTTCTCATTTATAGTGGACCTTCTGTGTGCTAGGCAGAATGCTGAGCAATTTAATAATAATGAACACTAGGCTGGGTGCAGTGGCTCGCGCTTGAGCCCAGGAGTTCAAGATTGTCATAGGCAACATGGAAAAAAACCCATCTCTACAAAAAAATACAAAAAATAGCTGGGCGTAGTGGCACACGCCTGTAGTCCCAGCTACTTAGGAGGCTAACGCAGGAGGATCACCTGAGTCTGGGAGGTTGCAGTGATCTGAGACTGTGCCACTGCACTCTAGCCTGGGCAACAGACCTGAGATCCTGTCTCAAAAAAATATAATGAACACTGGCATGTGAACAACTGCTCTCTGTTGAGCTCTTATTATGTCAACAGTTTAAAACACTTACATGTATTAATTCATTCAATCACACCACAATCTAATGAGGTAAGTGCCATTATCATACCCATTTCCCACAGGGGAAAACTGAGGCACACAGAGAAAAAATAACTTCCCCAAGGTGCCAGGGTAATAAGCAATGGAGGCACAACTGAACCCCAGTAATCTAGTATTACAGCCGTGCTAATAATCATGACTCCATACTGCCAGTATATTCTAGAAGACATGCACCCTTTCTGTTGCATTCTTTTATTAACCTGCCCACTTACAGTTACTAATCCTGTACCTTGGAGTATGGGACATTTTTTCCCAAACACAAGTTCATGCTGTTTGAGCCCATCACTTGGCAAATCGAATCTAAACTGGGCACTATAAAGACATACAAAAAGATCCCCAACTTAGGAGTTTAGAAACTAGTAAGGAAAACCAATGCGTACATACTAAACAACTTGAGAAGTTACCCATTTATCAACAGGTGCAGCATCATGGTAATATGATTATGTAAATGGTGAAGAAGGGCATGATCAGAAGGCAGTGGGGATTAAAAGGGAGAAATTACCTGGAAGAAGAGACATATGCCAGGGAAGAAGGCATGGCCAGCAGGGGAGAAGAGATAGCATTGCAAAAAACAAGAAATGCGATTCAACAAGTGCTAATTAACAATGAAGTCAGAGTCAGTGAACTGAGGACCTTAAGGAGTGGAGGAGACGAATATGAGATCAAGAAAATAAATGGGCTCTACTGTGGGCGAAGTATCTGGGGATGTTGCAGTAATGCAAATCAATAGAACATAGGTCTTCCTCCAAATTAGAAATCTTGGTAATAGCTTACATTTTCAGGCCCCTTCCAAATTCGATATTGTATTAGGAATTCTGTAATTTCTTCCTGAGAATACCATTTCCTGAACAACTGAGGCAGAAAACTACCAGGACATTTCAAAGCAACCCTGAGCTTTCATTCCAAAATATCTGGATGTTAACACTGCAAGGAGTGTCCAAAATTCTGTACAACATATTCTATAGGGAATATGTCATAAGCATGCTAAATAAAGACTTAAAATACAAGTAAGCAGAATGTCTATGTTAGTAAAATTACTTGCTTTGAGATGTTTACATAAGCAATAGCCACAGGACAAAATGAGTTCAATCCAAGGCTAAGAAGTGTTATGATGGTAAAGTGGAGAGTGAATCTGGGCCTATGCAGAAATATTTCTAGTTTCATCACATCACTCAGCAGCCAAGGGACAGATCAGACAACCAAATCACACACCTTAACCTGGGAATCAGAAATTTTGTCAACTGCCTCCAAAATATACTTACATTCATCCCTACCAAGCCTGTAATGGGCTCATTTAACCAATTTTGATCCATGAAATAGAATCACAGAGTGTTATCTACATGTACCCAGAGAATGGGAAAGAGAACAGCTGAAGAGCATGGACCAACTATAACTGAATCTATGGCCAGAGGAACTCTCGTTTGAAAAAAGATGCTACTTTATTTGCAAAAAATGTTCCTAACTCCCTCAATTTCCTTTCTCATGTCTTTGAACAAAGAAGAAAGGCAAAAATCATTGTAGCTCAGTATACTTCAATAAAAGCTAGGTCCCTGTTGCTGAGGAGTTCATTTGCATGCACTCCTGTCTGTGAAGGCACAGTTAAACAAGGAAGCAGAAGGAAACTAGAAAAATTTAAGGCAGAAAGCTTCCTGATAATAGAATCCACGACAGTCACATGCTACTGATTATATTGGGAGGAAGATGCTTTTGTTATATAAGAAGGAACAAATAAAGAAACCCTGCTTCCAACAGTGCTCCACCTCTGGGCAAACTCATCTGAGCAAATATTTTCTCAGAGGTGTTGAATTGCAGAGCTAGGACACTCACACCAAAGGACAAGAAACTGTGCCCTGCCTTCAAAGTCCAATCTTGACTCCCTACCTCAAAGTTATCTGCTCTGGTGCCTGAATTTTCCAAGACAAGACTGTTTAGAACGAAAAACTAGACCAAGTAAGGTACACATTTGGAACCAGACATGATGCAGATGAAAGAGACATATTCACTTTAGCATTTTTGTTTTTTTAGAACCTTCACAGCCAAATTATTGTTCATGTTTCTAGGTACAGAGGAGGTAACAAAACTAAGATTTTCAAAGCACACAATTTTATAATCTTTTATTGCCCACTATATAATGATTTTGTATTTCTCTTGCTTCTACAATTGTTTCTCCTGTTAAAAGATAATTTTCAGTCATGTAAATGCTTGATTCTTCTTCAAATATAAAATAAACTCATGTCAAAAATATTACTTTAACATCACTAATTAATGAGGGAACCAGAAAGGCTCAAGGGAGACTAAAGAACCCATACAGATAAGTTACTGGGAATGCTGAGGTGAATTTGCTAAAGACGCAAAAACAAAGTCAAACTAGGGAGTAAAAATGTCAAGTCTGAAATCATTTCTCTTACATGGTGGAAATCAATGGTATCTCTTGAGGACCACATTTCTGCATCTCTGTCTACAAAGATGCATAACAGTCCAGCTAAACAGAAGCTAAATAAAAGAAGTGAGAAACCATGTCCTAAATTTGGTGCCCTCTAAAAACAACCTAACTCAGTTAAAAAGTGGACTAAAATCTATAAAAGGAGGTACTGAAACACAGCCACCACTAACTGTGGTACCTGCTGAAATGGAATTTTCAAAAAATTCCCATGGAAATCATAAATGTTTTCAAATTTATTTAGAGACAGGGATGGCCCTATAGTTCTAAGACCAGCCTGACCAACATGGTGAAACCCCATCTCTACTAAAAATTAAAAAATTAGCTGAATGTGGTGGCGTGCCTGTAGTCCTGGCTCCTCAGGAGGCTGAGGCAGGATAATCGCTTGAACTCGGGAGGCAGAGGTTACAGTGAGCTGAGATCATGCCACTGCACTCCAGTCTGAGTGACAGACTGAGACTCCGTCTCAAAAAAAAAAAAATTGAGAGAGAGGGAAAAGAGGCCAGGCATGGTGGCTCACTCCTGCAATCCCAGTACTTTGGAAGGCTGAGGCGGGAGGATCACTTGAGCCCAGGAGTTTAAGACCAAGCCTGGACAACAAAGTGAGACCCCATCTCTATATTTTTTTTAAATAAAAATTAAATTAAAAAGAAAAGAAAAACAGTTTGATAGTTTGATTTTTTTCCCCCAAAGTCTAGGAGAAACTTATGAGGTAGCTGCCATTTTGGCATCAGAGGTTGTATGCCACAGAACCGATGGCATGTTTCTGTGCAGAAAGGATCCAGGCCAATCACCTGCACATTGTAGTCCAAGTGGAGTTCAATAAACTGCTTGAAGAAAGAGGAAGAAAGAAATAGAGCAATATCTATGCCTAAATTAGTAACAACTTGAGCTACCAAATGCAACAGGGATGCAAGGAAGCCACCAGGATAACCCAACACTTCTACCATCCATCACTTCCAGGCAAGGGGCCAACCATATTTAGAGAGCACACACTGCTTAATCTGGAGAGCAAGTTCCACAGACAGTGAGCTGGCTCTTCCAGAGTTCCTTTGGGATTTTCCCAGGGTAGCAAATGCAGAGCCCAGCAGTGGAGCCAGCAGCAACTATGTGAATGAGTCTGAGTCAGAAAGATCAATTGAGCCCAGGCGTGCACGGCTGCAGTGAGCTATGATTGTGCCACTGTGCCCCAGTCCAGCCTTGGTGACAAAGTAGACCCTGTCTCCTTAAAAAAAATAAAATAATATCGATCTATCTATCTATCTCAGTGTAATACTATGCACTTCCAACAAAATCGGTCATGGAGAAAGGCAGTTATAAAAAAAGTACTATGTAACATGAGCAAGATACCAAGCCACAATATGGTAAACATCCAAAGGAGCACAGCAGCAGTTAAGAGAAAAAAGACCCATAGATAAAGCGAGTAAATACTGTAATAGTGAAATTAACAAACGAGTTGTCAGGACTACATAACATGAAAAGGCAGAATATATTCAAAGAAAGACAACCCCCATTCTGAGACTTTCAGAAATAAGACTGAAGAGGATGCTATCTTCTTGTACCATCAAACAAACATTGTAACTCCTCATGCACAGAGGAGAGACACGAAAGGAAAAGGACAGAAAAGAAAATTCAGATACACACTATGACTCATTGAGTCCTAATCCCGTATAAAAGGAAGATGGAGAAGTGGAGGTAAAGCTAAAAGGTAAAATCAGCACTCGCAGGGCTGGCTGCAACTTGAGGAGTAGGGAGCTCTCTCTAATCTTGGAATCATAATTGATTTGTCTGATCTACTAGAACAACAGTAAGCCATGAACCAGCCCCATTTTATTGCCTGTTTTACACTCTGTATCTGCAGGAGATTGTATTTATTACAGAGCAGGCTACAGCAAAAACAATAATAAACCTAAGATAAAGAACAGCTGAGAAACCAGAGATAAAGAACACTGACATGCATATTCCAACTTTTTCTATGCTGGCAAGGGAGGGAAGCTCAGACAGGATCAAGGAAAAACAAAACCAACTAACAATGAAAACATGGATGTATGAAGTGAAACAGTCACCATAGAGTCACCCTTCAAATCAAATAAGACCTAGTACCCAGTCGGTCAAATTCTCAGCTGGTTCTACACACTCTGGAACATCCTGGCCTAAAAGGAAACCAGACTACGACAGAAATGACAGCAGTGGCTGGTACTTCTAATACCACAGTTCCTACACACTGGAAAAATGAGAAGTAACAGAAAACCAATAACTTCTTCAGGACTGAAGGTACCAACTTGGGAGTATGTAATTTTCTTCTTTTAGTAGTTACCCTAAAAATAGGTGTAAAAGATACGGATGGATCAAGATGGTTTTTTTTTTTTTCTTTTGGTAGAGATGGGGTCTCACTATGGTGATCAGGCTGGTCTTGCGCTACCGACCTTAAGCAATCCTCCCATCTCAGTCTCCCAAAGCGCTGGGATTAAGGCGTGAGCCACCATGCTTGGTCTAGCAGGCCAAGTTTTTATCAAAGCCCTAGACATATAGGGGGTTTGTTCAGTTGGTGTCATATGCAGATGTTCTGTCCATCTTATGGAAAACACAACACTCAGTTGACCCTGACATCAAAACCCACCTCTAATAATAAGAAGGCCTACTTATTTGGCCACTACAGAGGCTGGTATCTTACCTAACAAGGCAAGCCATCAACCTCACACTCCTGTGCTTGGATTACTTACTTCCAACCATATGCAATCAGCTAAGCAGGACTTGTATTTGCTAGATCTTCATCCAAAAACATTTTAATGCGCTCTGACCATTACTCTGTGAAATCATTTTTTAAATGGCAAAAGGAGATAACGGAAAAGGGGTAGAAACTCAGTTCCTAAAGATGAAGCCAGTTGACACTAGAACAAAATTACAGGTTATTTGCCTCATCATCAGATGCAATCTCTTCCATAGAACACATTTCTTAAGAGGGTTTAGGAGGCAGAATGTGCACTTATGCATGTCTTTTTTTAATTTTCCCTCACCAACGATGTGTACTGGGATGGAGAAGACGGTGGTGAGAGGCATTATGCACAAACACCAGTTCATTGTAAATTACTTTGGCAGCATATTGCCTACACTGTCAGCTCAACAAAAACCTCCATTTATCATGGCTTGCAACTAAGAGGGGGATCAAACTGGGGCAGTAGGTAACACAGTTAAAGATTAGAAAATAATTAAGAAACCTTTGTGAAACCATTACATATATGTACATTACATTGTATTTTTTCCCCGTTTATTTTTCATCTAGGTATAAACCGTTTGCCCATCTGACCCCACACCTGTCCCTCACACAGCAAAATTGCCAGCATGCTTCAGGAAGCAGAAAACCCATATATCTCACTTAAATGGAAAAAGGGCATCCAACTTACACACGGACTTAACTCTGTGATGGAAAGAACGGAAGGTTAGAAGGTGGGAAAAGACAAAACTCCTCTATTAAAGAGGGTACAAAAAAACTGCAATGTCAGCTGAATAATTTGTGATTGAGGCAGACAAGGTCATATCTGACATCCATTTAAATTGAACAGCTTTTTCACGTTCAGTCTCCTACTTGCCCAGGCTTTACTCTTTTATTTATGTGGTGACTGAGGGAAATTTAATTGGCATTTATGTTTAAATAACTTAAGAGCAAACCGATCCTCCAATATGGAGACAGAAAAGATAATACAAATTGAAATAGAAAAAGTTGGAATATGCGTGTCAGTGTTCTTTATCTCAGGTTTCTCAGCTGTTCTTTATCTTAGGTTTATTATTGTTTTTGCTGAGCTACAGTTTAAGCTACAGAAACTGAGCTACAGTTTAAGGGGGAGTTGGTGGGGTAGGAATAAAAATAAATAAATAAATGAAGACAAGTTTCACAAGACCCACTGCTAATGATGACAGAAATAAAGGAATTTAAAAAGCATTAGGAATCATCAAGGAAGGAGGCAGCATAAGATTCAGAGATGGCAATAAAGATCTTTAGGACACCACATTGAGGGGTGCAGAGAGGACAGCCCCAAGGCCTCAAAACCTCCTTAGAGTTGTTTCACCTCACTGTTGGTGTGAAATCGGAACTAGAAATGAACTCAGGTGGGACCAAGGAGCGAACCTATCCCCACAGCTGAAATCAGCTTCTGGAAGGCCCTGGAGTGTGGGCCCCACATAAGCTTTTGGATGAGCATATTTGGCCCTTTGTGTAAAAGGGCTTTCATTGCATTTTCCAAAACACTGATACTTTTTTTTCTCCTGCTAATAAACCACCTAAAATTTCCCCTCTTATTACTATAACAGCTTTACCAAAAGACCAATATTAAGGAAAGAATTGAGAATGCCTCAGCATATACATAAAAATATTAATAATATAAATGCAAGGAATAACTCAGCCGGGTAAGCTCCAAAGAAAATAAGCCAATTAACACTGCACTGGGTGAGTCACATCTGTTAAAAATGAACATCAGCAGATACACCATAGTTACCTGTGGCTCAAAGGCCATTAGCTACAGGGTTCTGGGCTTCTCAGGATTCTAAGCCACAAAAAGTACATATCACTTTATTTCACCCACTTAACAGAGGCCCCAACCTCTAGACTGAAGTCCAGTTAACCTGTTGTAGGTAACATTGTTTAACTATAATCTGCAGTGACTGGTTATAAAGAAAGAAAAGCTCAACAGAGTCTCATTGTTTAAGATGAGCAGGGGACCCCTACACCTAGGCAAAGGGGAGCCTGCCAGACACATTTATAGCAAGCAATCACTAGGAGCAACAGAAAAAACCTCAGCCAGGCCTGGGCACACCACATAATAGGAAGATAATACACTGATTCATTACTCCTGCAGCCTAGGCCGAGCTCTAGAACTTTTGTTTATACTAATATTTTCTTCTCAGTGCCAAAGGCAAATTCCCTGAGTGCCTAAGCTTAGATTTACTGGCCCTTCCTCCTTCATCTCCCCTGGGCATCTTCCCTATGCATGGCACAGACCTGATCCTCTCCTTAACCATTAGTGACTGCAGCGTTAAAACAGAGAGTGCCTTTTCTGGTCACCTGATCAAAATCAGCACTTATACCACTCACTATCCCCTCGGCCAGTTTTATTTCTCTTCACAGTAGTTTTGCTACCTGACATTGCAACTGCCTCCCTTTCCCATTTGAATGCAGGGACTTCAGCAGTTTTCTTCATTGCCGTATTCTCAGTGCTTACGGCAATTCCTGGCATACAGTAGGCACTAAATAAGCATTTGTTGACTAAATGAATAAACCACCTCAACTAATAAAGGGATCTATTCAGCCAAAGAGACTCTAAACGTTCAAAGATAAAGTCTTTATAGCTAAAGAATCACTTGGACACAGCCTATGGAGAGTGCTAAAATATTGGTGCCATTGATTCCTCTTTGTTATCTACATGCATTATCTCAAAGGATGTTCATACATTTCTCCATTCTCTCCCACTTACAGGCAAGGAGAGGAACAAGAGATCATGAGGAAATCATGATTAATTCATATACTTGTCCTAAAACCTATACTTGACGTTTTGCCAGTAAGACTTCCCACTCACAGCAAGAACTGGACAGGGGTTTTAAAAAGAGGCAATTTTATTTTAATACAACAGAGAAGAAGTACCTTCCAAACTCAAAATACAGTAATTAAAAACGAAAAAGCAACATAGAGACAGTTCAGGTAAAGAAAAAGAATGAAGTTAATTCTGCTTTTCCAGATTATAAAACAGGCTCCCTATAGATACCTAAGTAGATGCCCCAGGGGAAAAAAAAATCACATTCAGTGCCTGGAAAGGAATGAGCTAGAGAAAATACATAAGCTGAAGTCCTTCAGCAAATATGCAGACGCGCTCTTGAGCCTCTGAGCCACACAGCTTGATTCAGGGACTCACTCAACTCACCCCAGATATATCTGCGACTCGGTGGATAGGCACTTCCTTCTTGCTATGCAATCCTTTGCCATTCTTAATAGCTCTGTTAAGGAAGAAGAGAAAAACCGATTACAATAAGAATCACAATGGGAAGGTAGGAGGGTGTGAAAATGAAAAGAGAATGGAGGGTTGTTAAAGTGGGGATGTATGACTACACAAGTCACACTGTACACTGCTGAGTAGCCGGTCTGTGCAAGAGGATTTGGTGGAGGGGGGATTATAAAGCTGCTCTTCTCTTAAGCCCAGTTACTAGCACTTGGCTGCCAGTTGCTGCTAACAGTGTGCTTGGTAATCATTGTGCTCCCTTGTTTCCAAATTAAAGGCATTGTTCCAGGCACAAAAGAGGAATCAGAGAAGCACCCACCTACCAAACAGAAGTAATAACATTTCCGAGTTTAATCACATGAAACATTGTAAATGTAAAATATGTGGCTAGTGTTCCAATTCTAATGGAAGTAAGTTCCGCCCAGGTAAAAAGATAAGTTGCCCTGAATGGAGCAATATTGTAGAGAAAAGTCATTTAACAGTAGGAAAAAAAAATAGCAAATAATGCTACATAACTGACATTAAGTCTCATTTTCAATCAGTCTCAGCTATAATAAGAGGGGATTTAACAGGGAACTCTGGGATTCTGCCAATCTCAGCCATGGGTTGGTTTGCTCTAATCACCCAATCCTCTGAGTGGCAGCTCTGGGGACAGAAGCCTAAGCATTACTTGGTATGATAACTGGTATAACAATGAAGGAACACAGAATAAATGCGACTGGTGAATCATCACTTGGTCCCTACACTGTTGGATAAGGCCTTCCTGTGTACTGCCAGCCTGCAGACATCAGCAGGGAAGCGTTCTGAGCTTAAAAGATAGAGAACTAGAGATGTTCCCATGAATCTTGTTGGATGGGTGTTGCTCAGTGCTAAGTAGAATAGTCATATTTCTTTCATACTCGGGCTTTTATCATCTACCTGAGCCCCCTTCCTTCATCCCAGGAGATCTGTCTCTCACTCAACTGATTTGAAATGTTTCTGGTTCAGAAACAACAAAAGTTTTCCTTACTATCTAGTGTCTACTTCTTGATGAGGGCAAGTACTGAATTAACAAGAAAATAAAAATCATAGCCTCTCCTTCACTCTGATCTGAAATGCTGACTAAAAGACAGCATTTCCAAATTCCTTGAATCCTGTGGCTCCTCCTGAAGCCACGAGGCTTCAGGTCTAGAAATCGCAAATGGGGCTCAGCACTTTGGGAGGCCAAGGTGGGCAGATCACTTGAGGTCAGGAGTTCGAGACCAGCCTGGCCAACATGCAAAACCCCGACGCTACTAAAAAAGTCCAAAACTCAACCAAGTGTGGTGGCAAATGCCTGTAATCCTAGCTACTT
This sequence comes from Cheracebus regulus, assembly GCA_963574635.1. Classification (NCBI taxonomy): domain Eukaryota; kingdom Metazoa; phylum Chordata; class Mammalia; order Primates; family Pitheciidae; genus Cheracebus; species Cheracebus regulus. The sequence continues at coordinate 49,775 of CAUYQU010061866.1, read as the reverse complement.
GGGAGGTTGAAGCAGAAGAATCACTTGAACCCAGGAGGTGGAGGTTGCAGTGGGATGAGATAGTGCCACTACACTCTAACCTGGGCCAGAGCGAGACTCTGTCTCAAAATAAAGTAAAAGAAATTGCAAATGGGTAAAAATATTTCCCTTTACAGTTTCCTCTAGTGATTTATCATTCAGGGATCCTGTTAGTGGTCAGGGACCGAGGCTGATTCTCAAGCTTTGTCCCTCACCCCTTGGGATTTGCAAGCTACCAGTAAAAGACTAGAGGTTGGTGGCTAGCAGCCAACTAACGATCCAACTCTTCCACCTCCCAAAGCCCTGCTTACATCTTGCATGTCCTATTTCTATAACCTCCTCTGCCACCAACAGGCTCTCCTTATTTTACTACTGTAAATTGGAAGGAGCAGCCTTAAGATCAAAGCTTCTGTGATGCAAGACATGCGCCTTCCTACTCTGACCGTACCTCAACTCCTTCAAGGAAAGACCTGCAAAGCTTTCCGCAGGTCCTATGGGGCACTAAATGCCTACAGCCTTATTCTTTAACAACAAGGACAACCAAAATAAACAGATCTGTTCTGTAAACAGACAAGCTCAGGTTGGAGCACTGCTGAAATCGTGGCCTTTCCTGGGGGCTGGAGAGCATCTCATATACTATAAGGAAAAAAGAACAGCCTGAGCAGTAAGTTAGAAAGCAAAGATCCTCGAGGCAAAAGCAGTGAGGGGGGAAACTATAATTCTGCCTTCTTTCTGTGACTACAAAGTATCTCTGTGCTATAAGCAGAAATCTAGGACTTAACCAAGACTAAATATGCTACCAAAGAGGAAAAAATTAACATCAAAAACTGGAAGATGTGCATAATGGTGTACATATGACATTTAAAACAATAACAGCAATACGATCTTTAAAATTGTCTTAATATTATTCATGCTCTACCCTGTTTCTAAAAAGCATATTATCAGATACTTATTTGTATTCTGGCATAAATTTTGGGAAAATGTTCAAAGACAATTTTTTCACACTTAAAATATTATCGTTAAACTCGATCCACTTCTGGCACATTCAAGAGGCAGCAAGAAAGTAGCACTGTACCATCATAATAAGCTGAGAAGCAGTCCTTATTTTGTTAATTCTTCATAAAAGAGAAGCAAAATTCAAAGTTAACAATAGGTAGTTAACCGCTAAATTCAAATGTGCCCACCTAGGAAGCACTCTAGCCTCTTAGCAGCACACTAGATCCAGGCTACGAAGTGGGGGGGATCTGTGAGAAATGAGCAGAAAGACCTGCTTCAGCAGAGGTCTCCTCGCCCGCGCCGAGGCTGCTTTGCTTCTGGTTCCCACATGCCCACAGGAGCAACGCTGAGCGAGCCATCTGCAGAAAACCTCCGCCTGCCTGTCACAAGGCTGATGCCACAGCAAGAGATTCTCCACAGAAGAGTATCTGGGGGAAGTGCCCAGGGTGGGAATTCAGGAATGAATCGCACACAAAGGAGAGGAGCGAATGCCAACGGGGGAGGCCTGCCACCGCTATCTGCAAAGGGAGGGCAGGTCTTTATTCCAGGCTATGAGGACACATGACATGGAGACCCAGGTTCTGCTGAAAACAAGGTGTACTGCCTTGCTACCACTTCTCAGTGGGGTTCTCCTCTGCATCTCACATAACCCAGTTTCTCTGGGATAGATTTGTGGAGCTCTGTCTTTGCGACGTGGGAACTAGGCAGACCACAGGCTGGCTTCCACTGTATCTGCTCTACAGAGCACACACGAACTCCCCCTCCCCAGCTGCCTTTCCCTGCGGGCCTTAGCCACAGCTCTGCATCCCTTTTCATTAGGCAAGGAATGAAACTCCTGACTTCTAAACTTCTCCTGCTGTGTCTGCTTAATAGCCGCTTCCTCACAAAGGCAGGCTGGTGTGCAGGCCAGCCAGGAGAAAGGAAGCAGTGGGCAGAACACAGCCTACTCCTAAGCTTTCTTCTCCAAGATGCAGCAGTACAAAGACTGCAAAGACTACCAGTGTCAATAACGGACAAACATCACCCCCCAGTCAGGGAAAGGAAGTATATAACTGCATACATGCCAAGGAGTGGAGGGAAACACAAGGATGAAAACTCAGCTTTCTAGGTTGTTTCTAGGAACCACAGGGCTGTATGGTGCTCGAGTGTGGGAAGATGAACTCTATTCAGACCACTGGAAAACTCTGCTTTCTTTAAACAACAAAGTTTGAAAATTCTCATATTTTAGCTGCTGCCTTTCCTCTAGAAGAAAAAACCTACAGCTTTGCAAAGGCAGACGAGGACATTTTTGCAGGGAGATCATCTCCATGGCCTCAGCACAAGATTAGAATCTGCACACATTTCATGCCAAGCAAGAGTCTGCTCTTAGGTTTGCAGTCCCTTGTTCATCCAGAAAATCCCAAGACCAATGCTCTCCAAGCTGGAAGTCTTAGCACCACAGTCACAGTCTCTCCAATGCCAATGAACAGGCCTCCATCTTACTGCCAATTCAATGATGGCAGATTGTTATTCTGAACAAACACTTTTGTGAGCTTACAAAGAAACTCGAAGGATTTATGGCTAGATTCAACCTTATCACAATCATAAAATAGTTATCACATCAGGAATTCTTAACCTGGGGACATAGTGAGCATCAGCTTGGATGCTAGAAATATCTCTGATCCACCCTAAAGTATCTGTGAATTTTCTGAGGGAGCAGGAGCTTTCAACAGTTTTACAAAAAGAACTACTTTCAGATATGAAAGAGATCTAAAGAAAATAAAATGATAGAAAGCAGAAATGGCATGCAATAGGTGGCAGGGAGATGATGGGGCAAGGAGGCTATAGAGCTGAGAGAGATCAGGACCCCTGAACACATCTCCTCATCTGTAACTTCCTTTTAACAATGCTTTCTTGGTAACCAGGCTCCATGATGTCCCTTCATTCCGCTTTTGCTTTACCCCTACATCCAACATTCTTTCATAATTGTGCTCACTTGGCCCTTTTGGAACTCTCTTGGGCTAGGCCCTCACCAATTTATTTCAAGATAACATCAGGAGTATTTTAACTAAATTCAATCAATCCCTTTTGAAACCACACACACTTTGACTGAACACTGCACACCACTGTCACATCATTTCTCAATAAAAATCAACATCATAATTTTCCTCCCCTACTTATACCCCAAACAAAGACAACCAGCTTGTGAAATCAAGTGGAAATTATCAGACTTGGCTTTCATGGGCCCCGACCATGTGGTCCCAGTTTACGTATATACAGGATTTCCACATTACTCCTAATCCAATTAGGCCCATTTTCTTCATGCCCGCTACATGCAAGTTATTAATTATGTGTGTCCCCTGGGCTTTGGCTTCCCCCTTGATTCTACTTGTCAGTCTAGGTCAATGCTACAATGAAAAGAGTATCACGTATCTGTAGTCACAACCTCACTATAAATCATAAAATAGTTATGACAACAGAAAACCTGGAGTCCTAGGTGAACTCCTTGTGTGTATGTGTGTGTGCGCGCACACACGCATGCTTGCACACACACATAGGTATCACTCAGTTCAGCATGTAATTATAAACTGCAACATATGACTTTCAAATTGTTTCATGTGTTAATCTTTATTTCTGTAGCTAGACTACAGGCCCCTTGAGGGTTAGTATTCTGCCCTTAATCTTTATTATACTATTTAACAGACAGCAATCTTTCCGTAATTATATAAATTCAGGGCCATCTAGTTTAATTAAAGTGTGCCAAGTAAAGCTGAACAAATGACTGACTAATGCAGAACAGAGAAAATATTTCAAATTGGAGACAGGGACATTGCCCAAGTGACTGTAGGGGAAAAGAATGGAGTTTGTTGGCTTTCCTGGAAGCATAGTTTCATGATCCATGCTGCAGGGAAGAAGAAGCTGAAGACTGGCCTCTGAGCAGAAACAGAAGCAGAGGAGCATCCAGAACAAAAGCATCACATCCCACATTAAGTCTCCTGGAACTGCAGGAGATGGGCAAGAATCTGAGTGGCAGTGAGTAGGAGCAAAGCTTGACCACTGTAAACAATAAAACAGAACCAAATATCAGGATTCTAAGGAACTCCTACTATATACTAAAGGAGAAATGACTCCGTAGGAAGAAAAACTAATTCCAACAGAAAAGGTTAAAAAGCAGAACAAAGAGTAAAAAACTTGGTAAACTTTCAAAGCACATCTCATTGTGTTTCGGGTCACATTGAGGAATACGGTTTTTCAGCATGAACCAAATACAGATATCAATGAAACACGGCAGCAATAAACAATTCCTCTGGCCTTTCTTCCAGTTCCTTGGCAGCTGGAGGAAACGACAGGGAGGCGCCACTCAGAAAACTAGATACAGAGCAGGAGCAGGTGCAGAATGGTAGGTGGGGGCACTAAGATTATGCAGCTGCATTTTCAACGAAAATGAGAATTACTGATGAGAAAGAGAGAAAAGATTGAGAGTGCATAGACTGGAAATGAGGAAATTGAGTCCTACGGTCAAGGGAAGGTGGGTGGACTAATGAGTCAGCAGGTGTTATGAGGCAGTGAAGCAAATAACAAAGAACTCTAGGTCATGATCTCATCTAAAACTAACATAAGGAAGGAATGAAGACACATGCTGTTGTGTTGGGTATGACAATGGATCTGCAGTGGCAGGTAAGGGGGAGGAAAGGGATTATGAACTCCAAGGCAGATAATTGCCAACCCAATGCTAGAGATGAGGAGAACACAGTTGTAAACTCTACTATCCCAGATTAGGATCGAAGGTATATTAGAGCTGGGTGGTACTGGTTATTAGCAGTCTAAAATCTTCTTGAGAGGACAGGGCCTCAGGAAGGGGGATTACTCAAAACTGCCTCAACGACACTCATTTTATAGTTTTTGCTGTTCTGATTACAAGGTCCATCAGAAAAAAATTTCAGGAAACAATGACTCATAATTCTATTTCAAGAAAAAACACTCTTTAAGCATCACTTTTAATAGATGCACAGGAAATCCATCATATATGAATGTATGGTTCAAAACTGTAATCAATCCCCTGTTGCTAGACATTTATGTGAATAGTTCTACTATTATAGATAATGCCATGAGGAATAACTTCTAGACAAACTGATGAGCACCTTGCCAATTACTTCCTTAGGATAAGAAACTGCTGTCATGGGGCAAGAAATTGTCATTTGCTTTCCATCTCCCTTTACCAAGGCAAACCAAGCAGAACATGCCTTCTCTTGTGGACTCTATTTGTAGATAACCCATCAATTTGGGTGCTCCTTTCCCTATGTATCCCAGCTACCCCTATATATTCTCCATTTTTGTAATTATACTTGTAATTATTTCCTTGTTCACTGAAATCACCACTAGAGCATCTGTTTTTGTTTTTAACCTCAAAACACCTAGTAAAATATTTGTTACTATAACACAAGTCAGTTACAGAAAATTTTAATTTGTCTTTTGACTGAGTGGAAAGCAACAATTCTGTGACAATGTTCAGTTTGGAAAATGGTTTTCCAGTGTGAGCTACATTTACTCTGACCTACTGGAAAAAATTCATTGCCATACCCCAGAGATTTGGCTCTCTGACCTTGATGCAAAAGCAAGAGCAATGGGAAGTAATCCTTCTCAACTTCTGGGCCCAAAGCTGGAGGGTGCTGGCGGAGGGAAGAGTCAGAAGCAGCTTAGGATAAAACAGAAATGTACAAGGGAGTTTACAAGAAATGTAGATGTAAAGAATCCTGCAAATGAAAGAAAGCTATGAAGCGGATTTCCCCTTCACAAGCAGCTATAAAATTCTGTGCATTGATGTATCAGTGATTAATTATTCGAACTATAGTTCTCCTGCGAGATTTCTATGGATTAGAGCAGAAGCAGGATAGGGATATGCCTAATAGAGACTCAGCTCCCCGACCCACTCAGCCACCTGACGCTTCAGATGAGCCAAAGCAAGCAAGCACTGTAACACTTGAGATGATTTCACATTAAATTAGCCAAGAGCTGGTGGAGGCTACTTGGAGTCGAATTAAGGAGCCATGAACTCAGAGTTTGAGGAACCGGGAAAGAGACAGGAGTCAAAGGGAATAAAGAGCTGGGACATACCTATAGAAATCCAAAGCTCATCCATTCCATGCCTTGTTCTCTGTTACTTTAGTGTGCATCAGAGTCACCTGAAGAACATGTTAAAAGAGACTTCACGGGGCAGGGTGCTGATAATTCACACTTCTAACAAGTTTCCAAGTGACAGTGATGTGGCTGGTTTGAGAGCCACTGGTTTAGTGAAGCAAGTGATAAGACATTCAAGAAAGTCAGGGGTCAAGTGTTATCGCTTTATTGTTACAATTTATTTTTGATTGAAATGATATTCCCAGTACGAGAACCTTCCAACATATCAAATATGTTGGGTTATGTGAAAGGTGCAAGAGCCTCTTAGACAAGAGTAGAGTGAGATGGAAGAAAACAGACAAACGGTTCCAGTCAGATAAGCGGTCATAGCTGAAACTATTTTGGGGGTGGGGGTGGGGGAAGACACAATGATGACTAATTCATGTAGGAAGTTTAGCCTAGAACAATGTCCTCTCTGAAGGAATACAACCAGTGTAGACTAATGATTACAGAACAGAGCCAAGGCGGACCGCTTCCCAGCAGTTCATCATCCACCCATGATTTGCAGGACTACCCACAGCTTGCTACTCAAGACAGGAGATAAAGCTGAAGGGTGCCAGCTATACCTCAGCCCCTCATGAATCATAAAGAAAAGTCTCACAGCATGAGTTACGTCAGAAGGAACACGGGGTGGGGAGGGAAGAGAAGGATGGGATGGAGGGAGTGAACAGATCCTCTTAATATCCTGAAGTAGAAAACTATTTGGAAATGGAGACATTATACAGCTCTCCAGAAGTGGCCATTTGTGCTGCCTTAAATGCAGATTGATTACTGCTATTTGGATGTTGAGTGCATCATCTTTTCTGAAGAAAGGGAAAAGCTAAATTTCCCCACATTCAGCTGCATCGTCAAATCACTTCCCCACACCAGCTCTTTTAATGCATTTTCCTGTTATCATATCCACTTGCAAAAACTGATCTTCCCTACTCCCCAACAGTGAAACTCTCCACACTGATACATAATGACACGTGCTGAATCCAACTAGCAACCTCATGACCGTGACACTTAACTGCAAGCCCAAAATGTAGTGGGGGTGTGCATTTCCAAAGTTAAAAAAGAAAGGAAGCCATTAGGACATTTAAGAGAAAGGCCAGTCTCTTCCTCTGTGTTGGCTTTCAACCTGTACTGGCATGATGTAATGCAGAGGGTGAAGAGGACAGTGGTAAGGCACCCAAATACTGCCTCCTATGATGCTTGAACTAAAAATCCAACAGTACCCTGGTGTTACAGGAATCTACCATTAAACTTCAAGTAAAAGTTCAGTCTTTCACGGTATTCAGTAGGTTCTACTTTCACTCAAAAAGAATTTTCACTTGTTGAGGTCATTAGATTGAAAGTAAGAAATCTTGGTTTATTTAAAGTCATACCATTAAACTATTGAGAAGATAAGAACAGAGGCTGGACAGAAAAGATGAATTTCAGAAAGATGCTCTCATGGGACCATTTAATAAAAAAACGAGAGATGGAATAAAAAAGATGTAAGGCAAGGAGTGTTAAAAATAGAGGGAAGAAAGAGAAAGGGCTACGAAAACAGTAAGAAAAGAGAAGAAATAGGAAAAACAACAAAATCCAGCGGTACTAATAAAATTATTTAATGCCTGTCCCTCTGAGATTGCATGCTTTGTAAAGGGTTGAGTCTATTATCCTTTTTGTTCACCACTATTATTGCCCATGCCTGGAACCAAGGATACACTAAAAAAAAAAAAAAAAAGAATAAAGAGAAGAAATGAATGCAAAGTCATCACATGCAAAATAGACCAGCCTTGGCCACTGATTCTGACAGAGGAAAGATATGCTTTCTTAGAGAACTGATTAACCCATACAATCTACACACTCTGTGATAGGATATATCAGTTATAAAATTTCAAAACACACAAATTCAATGCCAACTGTCTAAACAGATGAGTATAGAAATAAAACTTGCTTCTTATCAAGACATTTAACAAATCACAACTGTGTCAAATTAATGTACTAACCTCTTCCATTTCAGAATCCTAAAATTGTATCTTTTAACTTAACGACAGAAAATGCTGGCAAATAACTCTTCACATTCCATTCATAACCAGTATGTGAATGCTAGTAAAACTGAAGACATAGATATGAAGGACCCTGTCGACAGTTTTTTTTTTTAAAGGCACAAGTCACTTTCCCCCCATTTATTGAAATTTTATGGAAAAACTTCCCTATAAATCAGAAAAAAGGGAGAGCTCCTCTAGCTAAGTCCAGAGTAGAAGACCAAGAGCATTTCCTTCCCAGTGGTCTTAAAAGCACTTCATTCAATGAAATTGCAAAATATATTTACAAGTCACTGCTATGAATATACAGAACTTAGAAAGCTCACTGTGGCTCCCATTAACGGCGTCACCAAGAGAAACATGCAATTAATACTGTATCCCTCTTAATAATGAACAAGGATTTTGGTTTAAGAAAGAGTTATCAATTTGTTTGTGGCTTTTGACCAAAGTCAGTGACAGAAACGCCAGTGCAGATTTCCTACAGGTTCAAGCATAGAAGCCTGCAATGTGGGGGCACTATCAAGCTCACTAAAAAAAGCAAGAGACTGGTAGTTATGTGTTTAGAGTTGAGACCGGAGCTGGAGAACACAGCAAGGCTGGAATGCTAGTTTTTTATTTTTTATTTTTTTATTTTAAAAGAGAGTTTGCTGAATCAGAAAAATGAGTCCTTTAAGGGGCTGGGAGAGAAGGAGCCAAAGCGATGCTGAGACGAGGGCAGGTTCACACTTGCCTCTCAAAGATGGATGACAACATCATGGTTTTCTAAACCTGCAGTGTGCCAAGCAAGAAACAGAAAACGCATGAAAAGATAAGAGAGAACCTGCCCTTTTCTCTTCTCCTGAGATAACCCTAACCTCATTATGTATGATCAGAATGAATCTAAATTCATTTAAATCTGCTCAGACACTAGTTTGTTCAATACAATTGCTTTCCTCCAGTCAAGCTGGAGCATCAATTTCTTTTCTGAATATATACGTCCAATCTTGAAATTGCAAATCTTAGAATTAAAAGGTACCTTAAAGGAATAAAGCCCCAACTTCTGAACTAACATAACTTCTGTGTTATCCTGCAAAGAGCCACAGATTCTAACAATTTCTAAGAATTCTTAAGATATTACATTTTAAAATAAAGTTACTGGTAGCATCAGAAGATGTACATAGATGATATCCCCCACGTCTAAAGAAAACAGCACACAGCCATACTCTGATCTAACTCTAAACATTACCAGCTTGTATTCAGTGTCTACAACGTGCTCAACAAAAGCTCCACTTGGAAGACTTCTAGCATGATGATGAAATTCACATTCTGGCCTCTCCAAAATCAAAACTTGGATGTGTAACACCAAATACATAAAATAGAGCATATGAAAGATTTTTGTGGCACTTTAGAAAGTAAGAAGGTCCCAATAATGACTCACTACCTTGGAAATACTGCAGAAGGATATAAGAAATATTCCCTGAAGAAGTTAAAAGCTCTGCCTAAAGTTTGGAAGACTCGTTAAGACTAGGCATATGCAGCAGGCCAGCTAACTGAGAAACATTAAAACAAACAGAGGTATTGGAAATGCTGGAAAATCAATATGGGGATCAAACAGGATCATGCCCAACAGAAATGATGTGTCATACTCCCTAAGGAGTCCATATCATGCTTCTAAAAAGGGAGACCAAGTTCAGGAGTGTCACAGAGAACTGTGGGTCATCTGCACCTAAATTTCTTTTTCTGGGTTGGGAGGGGGGTGGCAGTGGGCAGACAGAAACCAGAGGATACACATGCTGAAACTCTCAGAACCGTGGGACAACATCAAGGGCTTTCCAATGAAGCCTATGAGAGAAACAAGGCCTGAGAGTACATGAGAAAATGGCAAAACCTTATCTTGCTAGGACACAAGATAATGAGAGAGGAGGCAGCTGATGATAGACAACCAAGCTGGAAAGGAAGCCACCTTTTGGGAATGTGAGGTTTATTTACCCTTTAAACAAAAAAGATGTAGTTTCCTCTAGATGGGCCATGTATTTAAGACATAATGAGGGTTTCCCAGAAGCAGAGAGGCACCTGAATAAAAGAGTCCTGAAGGGTCAGCAAACTGAACAGAGTTGCTGATGTGGTAGAGTTTGTGTCTATGCAGGCAGGTGGATATGCTTGAAAGCAATAGGCAAAGTGCAAATTGCTATTCTTCCCCCTCCATCTCATCTGGTCTCCCAATGAGTGCCTACCGCATCACTCCCTGAGCTCCCATGAAATGATATGAGAAAGGCTGGCAGATCATATCCCTTTGCAGAGGAAGTAGGGGCTGCAGAGCCCTAGGAAAGCTCATCAACTTCTAGGCAGGCAGCTGTGCTGACCTAAGTCAGACGAGTTTAACGGGCTGCCCTTTCCCCAAAGCTTACAATGTTTCTCTGAAAGTATTAATGGCCAAGCAGTGCACTGGAAAGCAAAGTCAACAGAAGAGCACTCTGCACCACTGCTGATATTACCAGCAATAACCAGGGTCAAAGAAGTCTGTTAGAATCGACACCCTGATGGGGAGGAACTGAGCAGAATGATGCCCTGCCACCTGACTCGTCTATTATTTACCTAAAGAGTTTCAGAACGAATGACTGATATGAATGCGGCAGATGTTATGAATTTGGCCTTTGCCAAAGCATTAGATACAGTACCTTAAGAAATTTTGCTTGGGAAATTAATTCAAACTGGCTTGGTTCAGTACACAATTGCTGAAGATTAAAAAGTGGCTGAAAGATGATAAACAAAAGACAGTTAAGTGACAGTCCATGCAGTGAGAGACTTGGGGTCAACACCAAAGCCATTCTTGTTTAGCGGTTTTATTCAGGGCCCAGAACAGAAGTAAACAGCTCACTAATGAGATCTGCAGAGGACACGAAGCTGGGAGGGAGAGAAAATGCACCGATAGGGGCATAAAATCACAAAGCAGAGTTCAACTAGAAAAAATACAGCTAATCTATCTAGGGGAAAACAACCCTAAACTCAGATAATATTCAATACCTGGCCAGATAAGGGGCAGAATAAGCACATGAAAGAGCTCTCACATGCTGTAACGTGAGAGAGGCAAGAAGAATGCTAAAGGAACATGGGGAGTGTGACACATGAGAACTCAAATAAGCCAGTGTCAGGACACAGGTGGTCTTGAAAAGTGGTCAACTTTACCATTTTCAAGAAAAGGAGGCACAGTGAGTCATGATTGTGCCACTGCACTCCAGCCTGGACACAGAGCAAAACCCTATCTCAAAACAACCACCACCACCAAAACCAAAAACATGGGATGGGGCTTCTGCACTGAAAATCTTTTTTAACTACAAAACTGCCATTCTTTTCTAGTAAGCATTCTGATCTTTCTTGAATCTGACTTCACTTTCCTGGGGGTTAGCATTGAGAAGATGGCACTAGGCTAGCATCCTGAGGCTCACTGACAAGACTGCTCCAAACAAAAATTCCCTCATAGTTCATGCTGAGTATTTCTCCCCATTCTTTATGAGGCCTGTATTACCTTATGATAATGCCTCATGGGCATAGGAAGTGGTTAATTCTCTCAGTTTACTCAACCTGCAGCAGTGCAATGACCCTGAAGCCAATTTTCCCACCATCAGTCTGAAAGCAATGGCTCAACACAATTATCTCTAGGCAGCTCACTGCCTTCGCAAGCAAGCATCTTGTTACGTTACTTCAGCACAAAATAAACTCTAGACTAAAAAGGCTGCTTTCATCTTAAAATCTAAAACTTAAAAAATTTCACTATCTATGAATACTCATTAAGCATTATAGCACAACATGGCTATTTCTAACAGCATAATAAGAGAGCTTATTCTGGCCTCACTTTCCAGAGCAGCCCTGCAAATTATTTCCATGCTCACCTGCTTGTCAGAATTATATATTCACTAGTGGCAGTGTGAAGCCTGTGTGGAAAATATAACTATACATTCCACTGTATTGCTGAGGGCTCCTGCTACTCCGAAAATGGATAACCTGTTCTTCAAGTTGCCATCAGATTGGGCTGAATATGCCCAGCATGGACCCACCCCCCAAATCCCATGGATAGTTTAGTAATTGTCCATTTTCTACTGGAGCTAGATGACCAAACAGTACCAAGACTAATAATCCAATTAAAATAATGGGCAAAATATTTGAACAGACATTTCTCAAAAGAAGACATACAAATGGCAAATGGGCATATGAAAAGGTGTTCAACATCACTGATCATCAGAGAAACGCAAATCAAAACTACAATGAGATATCATCTCACCCCAGTTAAAATGGCTTAAATCCAAAAGACAGGCAATCAATTCTGGCGAGGATGTGGAGAAAAGGAAGCCCTCGTACACTGCTGTTGGAAATATAAATTAGTACAACCACTATGGAGAACAGTTTGGAGGATCCTCAAGAAACTAAAAATAGAGCTACCATATGATCTAGCAATCACACTGCTGGGTATATATCGCCTAAAAAAAGGAAATCAGTATATTGAAGAGATATCTGTACTCCCATGTTTGCTGCAGGCCTGTTCACAACAGCCAGAACTTGGAAGTAACCTAAGTGTCCATCAAGAGATGGATGAACAGATAAAGAAAATGTGGTACTTATACACAATGGAGTACTATTCAGCCATTAAAAAAGAATGAGATCCTGTTATTTGTAACATCATGGATGGAACTGGAAGTCATAATGCTAAGTTAAATAAGCCAGGCACAGAGACAACATTGCATGTTCTGACTTACATGTGAGATCTAAAAACCAAAACAATTGAACTCATGGAGACAGTACAAAAGTTAACAGAGGCTGGGAAGGGTAGTGAGAGGGTGGAGGAGAGGTAGGGATGGTTAATGGGTACAAAAAAAATAGCTTGAAAGAATAAATAAGACCTAATATTTGATTGCACAGCAGTGTCACTATAGTCAGTAATAATTTAATTGTACATTTAAAGATAACTAAAAGAGTATACTTGGATTGTTTGTAACATGAAGCATAAATACTTGAGAGGACGGATATCTCATTTTACATAAAGTGATTATTATGTATGGCATGCCTGTATCAAAACATCTCACGTAACCCATGAATACATACACCTATTATACACCCACAAAAATTAAAATTAAAAAAATTTTTTTAAAAAAACAACAGAACCAAGAAACACGAAGTCATATTTCTTATCATGAGTTCTTTGGGGCTGCCTTGCTTACTGATAATATAGGTAGGGAGAGAAGGAAGTTTACGAGAATATACCAATCATGAACTACACATTTTAAGTAACTATTAATGAGCCTTAAACAATCAAAGATGTGAGTATTTTCACTGGACTCTTTGTACTTAAGAATGAGGTCCTCGACAGGGTCTACTGGGAAAAGCCCACAAGAAAGAATCCAAAAGCCACAGCAGCCTGACAGACTGATTTCTCAGCTGACATTCTGTGTGACATTCTACAGATGCTCTATCCATCAGGATGTGACATGGTGTTAGAGGTAAATGTCACACATCAGGGCAATGTTATGGGCCAAAGAGCAAGAGAAGTGATTCAATGACAAAATCTGAAGCCAAGATTAGATAACATGTGCCCAGAATCATTCCTCCTCTAACTGTAGAAAATAACCTGACTGACAATTACCCAACTTCTAAAACTAAATGGGTCCTAGAGGCTATGAAAAAACTGCTGAGTGAGGAAAGCCTCTGCAATCACGTTTAAACAATGGATATATTTTGGTTGAGTCCAAGCAGTCTGCTGAGCTATTCAAGTCAGTTCAGTAAAAAGTAGCTCAGTTCTTGCTTTGTTTCCCAGGAAGTCTGGGAATCACTCAACTACCACACCACCCAGTGACAAAAGCCTCCCTGAGTAAGAGCCTTGAGGAATGTCAATGGCCAGAAATACTGCTGAGCAGCATGCATGTCCTTGGGGCAACCAGCCACAGGGATGAAGGACAAAAGTAAAATGTCACAGGGCTTCTCAAATGCTCTCCTGCCAGCTGTCAAAAGTGTTTGAAACCAAAACTCATTTCCTAATAAATGTTTTCATTTCCTTTGTACATGACAAAAGGTCTAGAGGTGATAAATGGGAGGGGCTGGGAGTAGAGGCCTCTGGAGGTAAGAAACAGAGGGGAATGTACTTCACACAAGCACAGCTTCACTGTTAGTCCCGGGAATGATGATAAACGTATCTGCTCTAGTGCACCCATTCATGCTTTCTTTTATACAGCTACAGAGCGAGATCATATCTAATGTATATCTATTTTACATATTTTTAAAAATGGAAGACCAAGTACACTTAACCAAAATCAGACAGCAAGTTCAAAGTGTGTCCTTCTTTTCATGGGGAAAATCTAGAATAATAATACAAGCATTCTCAGCATATTATTTTCCAACACATTCTGCTCAGGTATAGGCACAATATTGGGAAAGAAACAAGTGAGGGTGTGGGTCCCCATGTGTTTAGTAATTTTTGGTCTTACCTGGCCTCTGCAGCAAGCAATTCATCGTAGTGTGATGATCTCTGGTCATCATCCTGCCGGTACCTGATCACTGTGGCTAGACCTTTGCTGACAAGAGCCTCAGCAATGTTTCTGCAACAGAAAAAGATAGGTCGGCGAGGACTAGAAGTGCATATGGGGCTCAGTCAACAGAAATAATAACAGTAAGCACCTGGAGGTCTTAACGCATTCTGGCAGAGGGAGGGAGAAGCCAACTCATTCAAGACCAATGAGTTGCTAAGCTAGAAATCCAAATAAAAGGCTAAATAACAAAGTTCCCTAGCTCAGCATTTTTCTGGTTAGTACAGTCAGATGCTATATCAATCCATACATAAAAGCTAGCAAAAAATATCTGTAAAAAGCCCACATTATGCCAGGCTATTTACAGAATGCTATAAACAAGCCACTGCCCTCAAGAAAAGTCTGCTATAAAATATTAGGCACATAGAGAAAAAACTGAACACATAAAAGCATGACCTAAATTTCTCAAAATCTTTCTAGCAGACAGAACAACCAGAAAATGTCTTCTTTTGGTTTGGTGACGTTAGAAACATTGGTTTAACATAACAGTGTTTCTCATATAAGAACTCCTGAGAGTCGATCTCCTACCCAAAGTGGTAAGATAAGACCATGAATGAAGAGAGAAGGGGCAGGCAGGAAGGATGCATTCTAGTAGAAGAAAATTCTTTGCGCTGTGGCTCATGCCTATGATCCCAACAGTTTGGGAGGCCCACACGCTAGGATCACTTGAGCCCAGAAGTTTGTGACCTGCTTGAACAACACAATGAGACTCCATCTCCATAATAAAAATTAAAAAATTCAGCCGAGTGTGGTGGTGCATGCCTATAGGTCCAGCTACTTGGGATGTTAAGGGAGGAAGACCAGGAGTCTAAGGTTGCCGTGAGCTGTGATCACACCACTACACTCCAGCCTGGGTAACAGAATGAGACCCTATCTCAAAAAGAAAGGAAAAAACAAATAAAGATGGGAAACAAAGAAAGTAAAAAGTATACAGTCTGAGATGACCAGTTTTGGAGCAATACTACATAGGAGCTACAAAAGATCTCAGGTTAGACTCTAATACAAAGTAATTATCAAATGCAACGAATGTTTTGTTTTTTGCCGGAATAAGAAAATTGCTCACACTTGGGAATAAGAGATGCCACTCTATGTGGCGTGCAACTACCAACCAGAGAAGGATAAATGGGAAATGGCATGCAGACACTTATGATGCTTATTTGAATGGTTCCTCTCCAACCTAGAAAGGGAACTTTGTCATGAACAATCAAACTACAAAAACAAATTTTCAAAAATTAAGTATAATGAACTACAGCAAATACCGGAAAACAAGAGGCATGATATTATTGAGGGAGAATGGTGGTTATGTCTTTCTTTGCATCTGTCATAATTACACCAAAGGCCCTACTCAAACCATCTGGTTTGCTGCCCTTTAGGGAGAGGCTATGGTAAGCAAAAGGCTACTGTGCCATATGCTATGATTGAGTATTGTTTGAAAATGTGGTTAACTCCTAACAAACCAGTGGTTCTTAGAAAGTCATACTGTTGGGATGCTGGGAGCTGAACCAACCAGTATCTGTGCATGTTTACGCAACTTAAGGGCTCTATTTGTCAAACCCCAGGAGAACATACTTTTGTTTTTTAAAGAAGAAAAAATAAATGTGCTGGTAGAACAAGGAGGAAAAGATGTGGTGGCTGATTATCTTCTCATTATGTGCCCCCTTGATGCCTGTTTATCTACTGCCAGTACGATATTAATATCTCCAAACCACCACAGAATTAGCACTTCTCAAAATCCACTCCCACAAAGAGGCTGCTTTGCTGGCCACCCTGTCTCCTGAGTCACCGCATAAACATGCTGGCAAATGCTGTCATTATCACAGAGTTGTGTTTGGCAGCATGGAGAACGCAACAGCCTCAAATCAGCAGATGCAGATGTTGATACATGGTGAGGATGTAACTAAGATTGGCACCAAGGAGCCCTCGCAGGGAACAAGAGAGGCTCCACACATCCAAGAGCTAGTAAGAAGACTGGGGAGTGGTATGGGGGACAACTCCACTTTTGATAGTTTGAGATGTCATGGCTGTTTTAAACGCCAAGAGAACAAAGAAATATTTGTTACTGCATTTTGAATTACTAAGCATTGACATTTTACAGTCAATACATGGGGTCTGGAGGAGAAAGTGGGAATGGCAGAGCAGGTAAGGAAAAATTCACACAAACAAGCTTTGATATAAAAAGAAAAACAACACAAATGTTTAATGATCCACCCCAGTTAGTGCTGCTCAAATCAATTCAAAGAATTACCGAGTATCTGCCTGGCCAGGAAAAACCAAGGGCATTTTCCCTACTCTTCTTTGTCCCTGCCCTCTTTATCCTAACAGCAAATGTCTACAAAGTAGTTGAGACCTGCCATATGGAGTTCCTGAGGCCTTACATTCCCAAATCACTCCACACCCTGCCCACTGCTTTCTTCTCTTTCTTTTAAAGCTCAGCATCTAAGCCATGTTCCCTTAGCTTCTTATCCCCTAATTATAGATTTCTCCTGGAGGAACAGTTGTGATGCTGGTGCTTAGCAGTAACGAGAGTAAAAATACATTAAATGATAACAACCATCATTACTGGGCATTTATTACGTGCCATGCATATGAGAATCACATGTGTTCTCTTCTTGGTGTATTCCCCATGTGATACATCATCACAATATATGGCAATTATTCATTCACTGTTTATCGTCCCTGGTGAGTGATAAACTCTGTGAGGGCAGGGGCCATGCTTTCTTGCTCTGCATCCCAGTGCCAAGCACAGTATTGTGCACAAAGTATATAGTATTTTCTAAATTGAATCATTTATCTCATCTAGGATTTTTAAAAATAACTTTAAAAGCATAGCAAAACTTTAAAGCACATTTAAAAAATGTTGTTTTAAAATATCCAGAAAAATCTGAGATGTTCTTTTAAGAAAAACACCTAGCCGGGCATGGTGGCTCATCCCAGCACTTTGGGAGGCCGAGGCAGGTGGATCACCTGAGGTCAGGACTTTGAGACCAGCCTGGTAAACATGGTGAAACCCTGTCTCTACTATGAATACAAAAATTAGCCTGGCATGGTGGTGGGTGCCTATAATCCCAGCTACTTGAGAGGCAGGAGAATAATTTGAACCCAGGAGGCAGAGGTTGCAGTGAACCAAGATCAAGCCACAGTACTCTAGCCTGGGCAATAAGAGTGAGACTCTGGAAAGGAAAAGAAAAGGAAAAGGAAAAGGAAAGACAAGAAAAATACCTAATTATTTTGGAAATACAGCACTGGAACATTATTCTCCTAGCCAAGGTTTCCCAGCATGGAATCAAGGACGATAACTTTCTACATGCCTTCCCAGCTTTTGTCTTCCTCCTCTCAATTAGCTGAGACTTCAATTTAAAAAGAGAATGAAAGGGAGGGAGAGAAAGTGGAATTAGCCTAGATCCATATACTTGACCGTCTCAATCATTTCTTTTGGCTGCTAATGAAAGGTCAGGAGATTTTCCCCTGGCTAAAGATGGCTCTGAACTTGACATTAGTGTGTTGATCAGTTGCCCAGGAAGAAGAGGGAACATTAAATTGTGTGCCATGACATTATGCTGCTTTGGACAAATTTATAAATTCTTCTTTCTTGAGTGTATCAGTAATTCTACTCCAATTACACATGTCTGGCCTGAATGGATAATTCACAATCGTCATATAAAAAGGGACCTAACAGCCTTGGAAGTCTCACAGTAAGCCATCACTCTCCCTATCAGCCAGAAACACAAAGAAAATTAGTGCTAAGACTGAAATGCTTCTCCAAACTAAAAGAGATATTTAGGGTTCTATTAAAAGTCAACAGTTTCCATTAGGCATGATCAGGTGGTTCCTGATATAAACAAACATAAATGACATGGGTCTCACAGGCAGGCTTGCTCACAAGATAGACAAGTAGTTGACATCTTCCCCTCCAGTTAATTTTCACAGCAAGCAGCTTGTAATATAAGCTCAAACTTACCCATAATAAGATAGTAGTGAACCCGTGGGGTCCTATATTATGCCAACATGGAGAAAATGTGTTCTATACCCATACAAGAGAACAGGAATCCTAGGGGGTAAAATTCACTTACAGTAGGCCCTAATTGTTTGATCATATTTTTGCCTGTCTTCCCCACCTCTACCAATATTGGAAGTAACAATATATTGACAATTGATAATTGTCTAAAACTGTCCAAATTACTTCATAATGTGTGTGTTAATGTTGAAACCATTTAAGCTTATAGAAAAGCTGCATATAACTGTACAAAGAGCATACCTTTCAACTATTTAAGAGCAACTGGCCGAACTGTTGTACCTCTCCTCAAATAATCTATTGTGCATTTTCTATGAAGCAGGAGATTTTCCTGTATACTCAAAAAATATCAGAACTAGGATCTTAACACATTGCTAATATCTAATCCACAAACTTACTCAAATTTTGCCAACTGTTCTAATGGAATACTTCAAGAACAGGATCTAGTTCAGAATCAGGTGTTGCATTTAGTGGTCATGTCACTCTAGTCTGGAATAGCTCTTCAGTTTTTCTTTGCCTATCATGCCCTTGACACTTTTGAAGAGAACAGGTCAGTTATTTTGGTTTGTCTGGGGGGTTTCTTCATGACCATATTAAAGTTAAGCACTGATTCATCATTTATTGATGATGGTAATCTTGATCACTTGATTTGGGTGGTGTCTACCAGGCTTCTCCACTGTAATTAATAGATATTTTGTGAGTAGACACTTTGAACTATATAATTTTCACCTCTCATTAAACTCCCAAGTTATTCATTTATTTGTTTGTATTAGTATGAATTCATGGAATCTCATTTTAGTCAAACAGTTATAATCCACTACTACTGTTCTTTGACACTCAAATTGTTCCCAGTGCGGCCAGCGGGAGCCAGAACTTGTGTGTTCTTTAGACATGTCTCCTATCTTTTTTTGAGCGCTTCTCTGTTTTCTGGTACAACATGTTCCAGGCTTATCTTGTACTGTCTTCCCCAGATCTGAAATTAGCCATTTATCTAAGGAGCCCACATTTACATCTATATTTATTTTTATATGTTTATTTCTAAATCTATCTATATCTATTGAAAACCATGTGTGGCAGTCATGAAAATGTGCCTCTTGGATCTCCAACTGCAGGAAGCATAATAGACTGACAGCCCAGCTGCTGTGCTCTGAAATCAATCACTGCTACTTCAGCCAAGGCTACGCTTCCCACCAGCTGCTCCCAGCCAACAGTGGAGTGCAACAGAGATACTAAGGCAGGCCTATTGCTGAGGGACATAGGGCTCCTATGATGGACAATTTTGACTTCTTATCAAGCTTTGAGGAAACTCTTTAGAATAGGCCCACAGCTCAGCCAATCCCTACCTAACCTTCCTTGAGTCCCTCCCTTCTGCACAGGGATTTGACCCGCATTGCAGTCTGATGGCTCTTCCCAGGCATCCTGCGGCTTCCTTCCCACCTTCCTTCAGATGAGTTTTCTCCAGTTAATGTTTTGCACCTCTAATCCTTCTTGGCACGTGCTTCTTGTAGAACCTGAACCAACATACCATGAGTTCACACAAATATCTAAAATTCCAATCCACCACTACAGGGTTCATTCTAGTTTTCTTCCTTTTCGTATTTGTAAATACCTTCTCTGACGGTGAGAAACCCGGCTTATCCTTAGTACTTTTACTGGTAGGATTGATACTCCTGATTGTAAAGAATCTTACAACACTGATGCCACATCTCCCAAGTGGACACTCCGTCTTTAATGCCTGGCTATGGAGCCACCTTCCATTTAGATGTTTGTACCCAGCTTGGACTGACTCTGACACCTTGTATGACTGATCATCCTTAACCTCCTATGGGGCTCTGAGACCCCAAGCCGGATTACCCCTCTTAGCATATATGCCTTTGATCTGCTTTGATTGCTGCTTCTTTTTTCTTTTTAAATAAAAGGGACAGGGTCTTGCTCTGTCACCCAGGCTAGGGTGAAGTGGTATGATCATAGTTACTGCAGCCTCAAACTCCTGGGTTTAAGGGATCCTTCCACCCTGGCCTCCCGAGTAGCTAGGACTACATGCACATGCTACCATACTTGGTTCATTTTAAAATTTTTATTGTAGAGACAGGATCTTGCTATATTGCCCAGGATGGTTGTGAACTCCTGGGCCCAAGCGATTCTTTCACCTCGGCCTCCCAAAGTCCTGTGTACAGGCATGGGCCACTACATCCAGCCTCTGCCCTAACTGCTTCAAGACTGAATTGCTTTGGCTGCTGTGGTGGCTCACGCCTATAATCCTAACACTTTGGGTGGGTGAGGCAGGACGATCACTTGAGTCCAGGAGATAAAGGCTACAGTGAGCCATGGTCACACCACTGCACTCCAGACTGGGTGACAGAGTGAGACTGTCTCAAAAAAAAAATTGTTTCCATTTGACACCAAACACCAACCACTGCTAACTTTTCATAGAGTCAAACCATAAAGAGGCAGAGAGAGCTTTTCAAAGTTGATCTTGCTTCTTCATGAGAGAATCAGACTATGTGTTATGCATTTGCCTGTCCAGTTATATTTACAACCAAAGGTAACGCATATTTCAGCAGGGGCAATAAAGATAAAACTTTCCCCATATACATATATACTCCTCCTCACTCATTCATGCATTCTGTGACTTTGAAGATTTGGTGCATATAAGTAGAGCTAACTTAAAGGGAATAAACTACTTGATAAAAAAGAACCTGGGTTAAATGAATAAAGATATTACAGGGGCCGAGGGTAAACTTCCCCTTTGCCCTCTGAAGGCTTCCTAAAAATCAGCTGACAAAAGGCAGATTAACAGAAGAGCACATAACATTTAATTTTGAAAGAGCACATACCATTTAATTTTAATGTGCATAGCATTAAATGTGCATAGCATGGAGGGAATCACAGAATGATCATCCAATAACCTAGGATGGTTTAGAAGCTTATATACCCCTTTTCATAGGGGAAGGGTGAGATGAGGAATGTGGTAATATTTTTGAGTGAATCTTTGGAGAATAAATGGGCCCACAAAGTGGGAGGCAGACATTACTGGAAGGTGAGAGGTGAAACTGCACAGAAACAAAGGTTGTCTTATTAAGCCAATTGTCTCCCAGGCAAATCCCTCCAAGCTGCCCTCAGAAGAATATATGAAAAGTTTGAGCGTGGTGATGGGGCCCACTCCCTACTATTACTCCAGTGGTCTATCTTTCCTGATTATCTGGTGAGATCTCTAGAAATGGGATTTAAGACAACTGCATTTCTGTGGGCAAGAAGCTATCTTAGTCAAATAGGACATTCCAGAAAGAGTCCCTCCCGGTGCTGCAGGAGAGACGGTGGGTAGCAGGGTGAGGCAGACAAAATTAGAGACCTCTCTGCATGTCAAAATGTCACCCTCTGGGGATTGCATTCTGGGCCTCAGCAGTATCAAGAGAGTGGGCACAGGGAATAACACCATTATACCCACACACACACACCCATCCCTTCATTCTCCATCTGAAAAAGATACAGATAACCCAGTGCCTCTGGTTCATAGATCTTTATCTGGCTCTTTGAACTTCACATTTTTCATTTACAAACTATCTACATTTTATCAGTCTCTGAGGCATCCATGGAGATCAGAAAAGCCGATTATTTTCTTTAAGGTAAACACATGTGGGCACATATTCAGAATAAAGTAAAACCATAAAGAAGTGAGCCTGCAATATATTTTAGTCACAGGTAAAGGAAAGAAAAAAAATATAATTAATAGGGTAGTATATCCATAATACAGTAGTCCCTCCTTATCCACAAGAAATACATGCTCCAAGACCCCTAGTAAATGCCTGAAACTGCACAGAGGACTGAACTCTGTATGTGTTTTCCTATACATACATACTTATAATGAAGTTTAACCTATCATTTAACACAGTGAGAGATTAACAACAATAAGACAAATAAAACAGAACAATTGTAGCAATATGTCAGCATATATAGCCAGTCAACCTAATTACTGAGATGGCTACTAAGAGACTAAGATGCGGGTAGTATATACTGTCTGGATACAGTGGAGAAGGTGATGATTCATAGCCTGGGCTGGAGGGTGAGATATCTCATCACTGAATAGGGCTCCTCAGACAGGCACCAATTTAAAACTTATGAGTTATTTCTAGAATTTTCCATTTAATATTTTCAGACTGTGGTTGATCATGGGTAACTAAAATTACAGGTCAAGGGGAACTACTGTGGTCACTTCATCAATGGTAGAGGCACATATCTCATGCGGATTGCTGCATGCATGCACACACATACATTTATTACACATTCTTTATGGTAACTTCAAGGCCCTGCGATAACATTTTATGAACTAAGCACAAAAGGCACCCCACGGCTGTTTACTGTGAGACATCAGGCATGTATCCCAGGCCTCTGTCACTCATGACCCTCAAAGTCTTCAATGTCTTAACGCTGGAAAACTGCCTCTACTCCCTTTACAAACTGAGTGTACTTTCCCCAGAACTACAGGCATTCTTAGAAGAGCCAGGATGGAGATCTGCAGTTGACAGAGTTCTGATATTGATTCCTGACATACCACATGACTGATCTCACTTATTGTCAGCTATGCAGGGGATGTTTTACTGTGGGGCTGATCCAGAAGGGAAGCTATAGGGTGCTGGTATCTTCCTTTGCAACTAGGTTAGAAACGAGTAAGGAAGGTCACCACAGGATTCAATAACAGGGTAGAAAGCTCAGAAGATTAAAAAACTATTTTCTTCAGATTATTAGTTCTTTTGTTCATATATATGGAGGATGTGGGCTCCCTATCCCAAAAGACAGTAAGTAGGAAAAAAGCTAGACAGTGAACAGGCCCAATGCCAGGCTCTCTTTAGATCTTCCCGACAAGTTCACACTAAGACCTCTAACATCCATGTTCTTTCAAGCAGGAACCTGACAATTTCAGACTTGAGACAGATTTGCCTTCTGTAAGCTGACAAGAGAAATCTCTAAATGGTAAGGGCAAAAATTATAGATGAGAGAGATGAAGAGACAATGGGCCATGTGCAAATATCTTTTATTAAGTTACTATTTTCCAACCAAGTCTCCAACAAGAAAAAAGTCATAGAAAGCAACAGGTAACTTCTGAAAGCTAGTCTCCACTGGTTAAATTCCTGTGAATCTGGATCATTGATATTTTTGTCCCCATTTTTGTTCTTCATATATATCTAGGAGGCATTTCTCACATAAGCAAGCTGCATCCGTAGACAGGAGATTCTGTTTTGGAAGCTGCAGTAATTGGAAACATTTGAGGTGGCACACATGCTTTATAGATTTACTAAATCTCTCTCCCACCTTCTTCACTATTTTTCACTTCCCCCTTAAACTTATGTAGTTCTAAAAATGACTGAAATTGATTTTTTAAATCCGTTTACACTGATTAACAATTTAAAGCCCATTTTCTGTTGAACAAGCCCTGCCACCAGGAAAACCACCAGAGGATCAAAACAGTGGCTAGAGACTTTCCCAGAATTCATAATACAGGCTGAAAACAGAGGAAAATTCAACTGCTTCCACATCCCTGGCCAGGCTTTGGTAGCTTGTGTGGAGTGATGGGAAAATCAAGGGTTGTCAAGAGCTGCAGTGTTCTGGGGCAGGGCAGCCTTACTCCAGGCTCTGAGAGCCAAGTGTCTATCGCCTTTGACAGTCCACCAGCACAGCTGTGGTTATAGGGCAACATAAAGGCATGATCCCAAAAAATCAGACTCATGAATGGGCAGGTATGGAACTTAAAGCAAATAAAGCAAAAAGAATATTCTCCTAAACAAATCTCTCCAATAAGTTTTAGTTCATATTTAAGGAGCATTCAGACTATGAATAGGTCTGTGATAAATACAACTGAGTGTTGAGAGCATTTTCTAGATACTGGAGATACAAAAATCAAGAACTCATGGGAACAATGACTGCACTTCAATAATTCCTGATCATTCTTCCTCATGTGAGAAGGAAGTGGAAAGAAAACAATGAAGATTGATATGGACTTAGTCCTATTTTAAGAACTCGAAAGGATACTTTCATTTCTTTATAATGTAACCAAAAGACACCCATAAACAACACTGGTAGAATGCTTCATGAAAGAAAGAAAGAAGGAGGTAGGGAAGGGGAAAGAGGAATAGGAGGAGACAGAAAAGTCATTCCATTAAAATATGACTGTTTTGTAGAAAAATACACCCTGGAATCCCTATAACACATACCCATCCAAACTTCATTATTAATAAGCAGCTTACATTTGAGTCCTGACAAACGCCTCTCCAGCTTCAGAGGCCATATCTCACTGAGCACCAACAGCCTCCTTCAGTTTGGGAAGAGAAGAAATAAAACCAAAGATATCTGTAAACTGGGGTTTTAAAAGTGGGTAATAGGCTGGACGCGGTGGCTCATGCCTGTAATCCTAGCACTTTGGGAAGCCTAGGTAGATGGCTCACGAGCTCAGGAGTTTGAGACCAGCCTGGGCAACATGGCAAAACCCCATCTCATATATACATATACATATACATATACATATACATATACATACACACACACACACACACACACACACACACACACACACACACACACACACATGTATATATAAATAAAGTGGTGATAAAGAAATGTCACTTCCTAATCCCTCGACCAGAAGAGCTACGTCTGCTCCAAGGTGTCTCTGAGCCATAGCATATCCATTACCTCATTTCCACTCATTCTCTACCTACCTAGGTGAGCACCTACCCAAGATCTCCTGAAAGAACAATGAACAGACAGAGGAAGATAATATAGAAATATACATGGAAGCAGTAGAATTCAACAACTAACCCACTTTATAAAGCTGGCGAGTAGAAAATATGGTGTTAAAAATATGGGTCAAAGCAATTTAGAAAAAGAGGAGGAAGAAGCCATAACATCAAACAGTTATATCAAATAGTTATGCTTAGTAAATAGACAATTTTATTCTGCCCCCAGGATATCTGCAGTGCTGTAATCTTATTGTCACCTCTTATTTGATAGTTCCATTTATTCAGCAATATCATGGTTATGGCTTTATAAGAAAAGTAAAACTGGTGTTAGACTCCGCTATGCCAGCTCCTCTTTGAATACTACTGCACTTCCATGTCAGCAAAATATCTAGGGAAGTTAGGACATGATGAATGTTGGCTGAAGAACGCAGGGCATATTAAATATAAGTGGCAATAAAACAATGTCCATCTTCAAATATCTAATATTTTCTCTGATCTTCAATCATCACAGTAAGAGAGAGAAGAAAAACAAGGGAAAAAAACTGTTTAATAGAAAGAAACAGCATAGACTTGTCTGAATCTCTCTAAGTAAACAGCACATGGGGTAATGTCCGCAAAGTGACACTCCTGCTATACAACAAACACACTTCTTTCCCAGAAGGAAACAAATAGATACTTCAAAAATAATTAGATTGGACGAATCAAGTACTGGATCAAGCTTGAAGAAAGTAAACCACATGCACTTCCAATCCAGCTAAACTGGTCCACTCACTGCTAAATATGCCATGCATTCACATTTTCAACTATCTGCAGGACATGTGAATGTGTATGATTCATCATCGTGTAAAACTCAGCATTTCAAAAATAAAACTCACTTCCCTAGATAAAAGCTTTTTTGAATCTTACCAAATCAGCTCCTCCTCCCAACAGCCCAGTCTGGAGGACCAACATACTCTCAGCGCCTAGGCCTGACATCTCTCTCATTCCTGTATAAAATCTCTAAACTCAAACCTACAGTGTATCCCCCATGAACATTTTCCTTCTGATTCTCTCTCTCTACCCGAGTTGAGGCTCCCACTGCCTCTCACATGGACTATTTACAGCCTCCCCTAACTGGTCTCCTGGCGATGCTGACCAATTCTAAATACTGTCAATTGAATCTTCTTAATGGATTAGGTTGGCAAGTAATCCTTGTTCTCAAACCCACTACAACCACCACAGAAAACATTTTTAGAAATTTTCTAATACGGAGACAATCATTAATATCCTATCTGAATGATGACAATGAAGGGGGAAGGAGCAAAGGACAAAGAGGAGGAGGTAGGATGGAGGGCTGGGAGAGGGAGGGGGGCAAAAGGAAGCAGGAAAAGGAAATGGAGAGGGGAAGGGGAGGAAGAGTAAAGTTTACTGAGCACTATTCTAAATGCTGTACATTTATTAACTCATTTGATCTTCACAAAATTCTGATGAGATAGGGACTATTATTACTCCCTATTTTACAAATGGGAAACCTGAAGCACAGAAAGGTTACAAAGCTTGTAAGTGAAAAGGATAGAACCAATAAGTAGGCCCACACAGGCTGGGGATAGAAACATGGTGTTTCTGTGATGCAAAGGACATTGCCAGTGACCTTGTCCAACCTCTAATCTGAAAACATCTGATGACACAACTGTCATCCATTTTCACTCAAAAGAATATTTCAGACTTAATGAACATCTACAGAATGTCTACTAGAGAACAGGCATTTAAACACACATTAAGCAAACCATTCTAGTAATACAGGATACAGAGGCAGTATACATTGCTTCCAAAGAAGAGAAAAACATTGCAGCCTTGCCACACATAATCACTTTGCAAGTGGCAGAGCCATGATTAGAAGCCAGGTTTTCTGATTTCAAATCCAGTTTTCTTTTGACTCAACAGTGCCACAATTACAAGGCAATAGACTATTAAAGGTATTCTACAATCTACACTCATATACCTCTGACCCTATTCTGTTAAATCCCTTCCAACTTTCTGCTTTAGCCTGAACAGGCTTCTCCTTAGCCACCAAACAAGCCTGGCATTCTCTCCATGCCAGTGCCTGTAGCTGCACCACTCATCTGGCAATCGGCTTTTACGGCTGTATATTATCTTTTTTGGGTACATATCTTGTCTTCCCAATTAGATCATATTCCCTATTGGTCCAAGAAGAGCAAAACACTTAGTAGGCACTCAATAAATATTTATTGGCTAGCTGATTGATTTTACTCACTGAGTTCCCAGGAGATTCTGTGGGCTGTTGGATGAAAACAAAGTAATAACTGACTGAGTCACAGAATTTTTGAGCAAAAAGGCTCCATAGAGATAAACTAATCTAAATGCCTTCATACGCAGATGAAGACAGATCCAGAGAGAAACCAAGAAAATGTTTTAATGAGTTGTTGTCTTAAAAGAAAAACAGAGTGACACCAGCACAGTGGGTATCTAAGAGCCTTCTGATTCTTAGTCTATTTCCCTTTATTATGCTGCTGTGCTTTTATAATTCTATAAAATAGAAATAAGTATGCTATGCACATGAATTATCTAAGTTGCTCTTAATACATTAAAATGTATTAGCATATTAAAAATAATCTATTCACATATTATAGATTTGAGCACTCTAGTACTGATACGTTAGCTAAATTATATATTAAACAATTAATTACAATAATTTGCAGGCCTTCTGGGGATTCAGAGGATTTTATTGAGGGGTATAGGAGAAATGATTTGAAAATGTCTGATGACCCCTCCTTTTCTCTCAAGATATATTCCAACGTAAAGTAGAAATGTTCAATGTAGATCTAAGTATGTTTCCTTCATTACTTATTTTTTTTCTGTTCCTCTATCCCTTGAGAAACAAAATTTCACAAAAAAGATCAGTATGGGGAGTGTAAATAGAGGTATCAAAAAACACCCTCAGCTTCTCTCAGTCAGTGACAGTGAGAGTAGGAACTGAGAGTCTGTGTAGTCTCTCGGGGGACTCTTTCTCTACTCCAGCACCGTCCTAGACTCCGGACTCAAGTCAGTAACTTCAAAGGGTCCTGTTACAAAAACTGATTATAGTCATTCCAAACTTTTGTGTATAATACGGTCTTTAAATATGTGTTTGAAAGCCACTTTCACATGTTAAACAACAGATGTAATAGTAAACTGTCATCTCTCTTTTAACATATCACACTGCTGTACTCTTAACTAGATGCAATGCTAAGCTGTACATCACAGATGAAAATCATGACTACCTTGTTCCTGTCTCTGGCAGGTGGGGCAGAGACACGTGACAGAGGGCTCCACCCATTAAATGCTTCTGCGTGAAGAGTAATACAAAAAAGAAGGGACAGTCAGAATTCATTTACAATGGTGTCCTGCTCCTGTGACACCATGAGGGAGGGTGTCCTGGCCAGACTGCTCCTAACTAAAGACAATTCTGCGTATTTGGCTTTGCAGCAGCCTCGTTCTCCATCTATTTTTCCAAACCTGATGCTCCAGTGAATTCTATCAGCTCTTCATAATGTCCCATATATCTTCCTTTTGTTTAGAATAGTCAGAGTTGTTGCTGTTTCTTGCAACCAAAATGATCTTAACAGTACATTATGAGGTTTTATTTCAAGAGTTAAATAATAAGAAGTCCAGCTGGGTGTGGTGGCATGACCTTGTAGTCCCAGCTATTTGGGAAGCTGATGTGGGAAGAACACTTGACCTTAGGAGTTGAAGGAATATGCTATAATCACGCCTAAGAATGGCCACTGCACTCCAGTGTGGGCAACACAGCCTGTCTCTAAAAAACTCACACACACACACACACACACACAAACAAAAATAAAAGGTCCCTAAGCACGACTTGCATAGACCATGCTTTCTTCTAAACTAGGAAACATGGCAGCCCAGGCCCAGGGTGAGAGGTAGATGACATAGTTAGGCCTCAAGAAGTCCTGGAGGCCCAGGTAAAGACATACAACAGGATTTTTATCTTCCTGGCCTTGCCCTGTACTACTCAATTCCCATTCCAGCTGCAGCAACTAGGCCAGGTGGTTGGGCAAATCCCACTCCAATTACAGAATCCAGGAAAGGTGGCTGGGTAGCGCTTTACTTTTTAATCCTCTGCTTAGGTACTTGGGATAGAGTAAGAGGGAAGAACTCTGTGTTGCTCCGTCACCTCACCACTAGTTGAGTAGGAACTTGACGTGTTCTCTACCTGAACACATATATTTCTGTGAGGTTCCCTAACCCACCTGAAACCCAACAGTTTCAGCCATCCTGCTCAGAAAAAAACAGAAAGGCAAGAGAAGACTGGTGATGAAGTGAAGGTGGCTTCAAGGATACTGTGTGAAGAATAAAAGCCAGTTTAGAAATATCTGTGATCAGCATATTAAAGAGTGGAATGTGTAAGAGATGCGTATCTTAAAGTCAGGAACGCATGTATCTCTGGTTTTTACAAAGATGCTATATTCCTGCAAAGAGATCAGTTAGGTGTTGGTAAGAATGAATGAAAAAGGTAAAGGTAAGGTAGGTCTGTTGGTGGTCAAAGAGGTATTCTCCTAGTTATTTTCTTTACATTTCTAACCAAATATAATACCCCAACTACATTCATTTTCCTAGTAGAAAAAAAATCAATCACATACAGTCAACGCTTATCAGTTAAAATAATTTCATATCTGTAGGTACCAAAAATATATTTGGCTTTTAGTTTAGTTTATTATGTTTGTTTTCTCAAGCTTACAAAAGAGGAAATCAACTTTCTAAAACAGACGGTTCACCAGTGGCAGGGTTGTTGTTGTTTTTTTTACTTTAAAAGAAGGTCTAATGTAAGATATTGTGTCATATTAACGCTCTAATAGGAAAAAAAAAATCCTTATCTAAATTATAGAAAATAGGTGAAGAGCAAGACGACTGCAGCAAAACATATGTATATGGCCAAACAGAAATGCTGCACATAAACAGTGATCAATTCATTCTCAATTATCCATACCAACAAAAGAAAGAAGTTACACACAGCATCGATATTTATTCTTCAATAGTGAAAATCGTAATCCTATGCACTTCTTCCAGACCTCTCAGGCCAGAGAGCAACTCTGAGCCTGTTTCACAAAAGCGTGCATGACACAGAGAAGGGATAAAGAGCAGAGGGTCTGCGCACTAACCCTAGCTCTCTCTATAGCTGTTTTGCCTTATGTAAATATGCTAAACCTGTGCCAGTTTCCATACTTAAAAAATAAGATGCTAGACCTAAATGCTCTATAAAATAACTTCTAGCTCAGACATATTACAATGAATTTTCTTTTTGAGACAGAGTCTTGTTCTGTTGCCCAGGGTGGAAAATGGTGGCACAATCTGAGCTCACCGCAGCCTCGAACTTCTGGGCTCAAGCAATCCTCCTGCCTCAGCCTCCTGATTAGTTAGACTATAGGCGTTCACCACCACGCCTGGCTAATCTTTTAATGTTTTTTGTAGATATGGGGTGTTGCTATGTTGCCCAGGCTGGTCTCGAACACCTGACCTCAAGCGATCTTCCTGCCTTGGCCTCCCAAACTGTTGGGCTTACAGGTGTGAGTCCCTGCTCCCAGCCTATAATTTAATTTTTAACACAAACCAGGATTTACTTATTAATAGTCATGAAGTGAATATTCAATATAGATTCATAATTCTATCCATAACTTTATAACGACACTTGATGATAATATTTGAGGGCAACAAGATTGTGTATCATTTCAATGAGCATTAAGCATACGTTACGCATTTCTGGTTGTGGAGCACTATGGCAGCAAGAGGAATTCTATTATTTTCAGTGCTAAGATACAGTTTTCTATATTTTATCACTTAAAATAATGAAAAATCAAACACTCATCTTCACATTTACATACAGTCATGCACCGCATAATAATGTTTTGGTCAGTGATGGGGCACATATATGCAGGTGTATCCCATAAGATTATAATGGAGCTACAAAATCTGCTATGGCCTAGAGACTGCATAGTCATAGCTGTAGCATAATGCATTACTCCCAAGTTTGTGGTGAAGCTGGTAAAAACAAACCTACTGTACTGCAAATCTTATGAAAGCATAGCACAAAACAAAACAATTATGTACAGACAGTAATGGTAATGGATAACAATAATAAATGACTATGTTACTGGCCTATGTATTTACTACCATACTTATTATTGTTATTTTAGAGTGCACTCCTTCAACTTAAAGAAATTAACTGTGAAACAGCCTCAGGTAAGTCCTTCAGGAAGTATCCAGAAGAAGGTATTGTAATCATAGGAGATGACAGCTCTATCCACATTACTGCCCCTGAAGACCTCCCAGAAGAACAAGATGTAGAGGTGGAAGACAGTGATATGGATTATCCTGACTGTGTAGGTCTAGGCTAATGTGTATGCTTGTGTCTTAGTTTTCAACAAATGAGTTTTAAAAAGTAAATAAATAAATTTTAAAAATAAAAAAATTTATAGAACAATGATACGATATTTTTGTAGCTGTTCGATATTTATGTTTTAAGCTTAGTGTTACTACAAAAGAGTCAAAGTTTGCTTTTCTCTATTTGTTTTTTATTTTTTATTTTTTTGAGACAGAATCTTGTCCTGTTACCCAGACTGCAGTGCAGTGGTGTGATCTCGGCTCACTGCAAACTCCGCCTCCTGGGTTCAAGCAATTCCCCTGGCTCAGATCCCCAAGGAGCTGGGACTATAGGCATGCATCATCTCACCTGGCTAATTTTTGTATTTCTAGTAGAGATGGGGTTTCACTACGTTGGCCATGGTTGGCCAGGCTGGTCCCGAACTCCTGACCTCAGATGATCTGCACGCCTTGGCCTCCCAAAGTGCTAGGATTACAGCGATGAGTCACCACATCCGGCCAGAGTCAGAGTTTTTTTTTATTATTTTTTTTTTAAATTAAGCATTGTAAAAGTTATAGTAAGCTAAGATTAATTTATTATTGAAAACAAAAACTTTCTGAAATAAATTTAATGTAGCCTGAGTGTAGAGTTTATAAAGTCTGAGTAGTATAATGTCCTAGGCCTTCACATTCACTTACTATTTAATCAATGATTCACCCAAAGCAACTTCCGGTCCTGCAAGCTCCATTCATGGTTAAGTACCCTTTATACTCTAATTTTACTGTGCCTTTTCTATGTTTAGATGTTTATATACACAAATACTTACCATTGTGTTATATAACTACCAAAAGTACTCAGTACAGCTACATGCTGTACAGCTTTTAGTATAGGAACAACAGGCTATACCATACAGCCTCCGTGTGTAGTAGTCTATACCATCAGGGTTTGTGTGAGTACACTCTATGATGTTCGAACAATGACAGAATTGCCTGACACATTTTTCAGAAGGTGTCCCAATTGTTAAGTAATGCATGATTGTAGCTTGTTAAGTATTATATTGGCCTATCAAGCCTCTACTGGAAAAAGATAAGCAGCAGCAACATGTCAATAAAACCATTATGAGCTGTTTCTTGAGTGGTCAGTATGAGCTTAACAATATACTAAGGACCGTAGGAGATTACTGCACAGTACATATTAAGAAGGCAGATGGAGTTGGTGACTACTATGGTCTTCCCACCAAAAAATTATTCCTGAAAGAATCTTAGTATTTGACTGTAATTTATTCATTTTATAGGTGGCTAAACTGTGACCTAGACACAGTAAGTAGTATTTAGTGATGGAGTTGGGCTAGAACTCAGGTCTCAAGTCATAAAACAGGCATCCTTCCACCATGACAGCCTGTCTCCTCTTCCATACACAGACTAGAAGTCAACCAGAACAAACTATTTATATAAGGAGTGACTTACACAGATCTCAAGGGCATTATACTAAATTTAAAAAGCCCATCTCACAGAATCACATACTGTATGATTTCATTCATGTAATGTTCTTGAAACGACAAAATTATAGAGATGGAAAACAGTTGTCAGAGGGACAATAGGAAGGGAAAGGGGTAGAAGGTGTGGCACTAGGGAGACCTTTGTGATGACTGAATAATTTTCTACCTTCATTGTGATGGATGTGAATCAACAGTTGATAAAATGCCATAGAACTACACAAAGATGCTGTATCAATGTCAACTTCCTCATTTTGATATTGTACTATAATTATGTGAGATCTAACCACTGGTGGAAACTGGGGGAAAGGTACATGGGATGGACCTCTCTCTACCACCCTTGCAACTTCTGTGAATCTATAATTACTTAAAACAAAAAGTCTATGGGATTTGAACTTACTAAATAGTGAGAAGAAAATCACTAATGACTCTAAACATTCTCACCTAGAATAATCAGAATAGTTCTCAGCCAGAATAAATCTCTGAAGATGAAAGTAGACAAAACTTGTGACCATCCCTCTACTCCAAACACTGTAATGGCTCCTGTCTCACTCAAAGCAAAAGCCAAGTACAGCCTACAGGAATTTAGACGGTCTACTGTCCCCACTGCTTCCTTCGCTAACCCCATCTCCCACTACCCCCACCTTTGTTCCCTCTGCTCCAGCCCTAAAGCCTTCTTTGCTATCCAGGACCCTTGACCACAAGACAGCTGTCTCTAGCATTGCCTTTGCCTTTTACCGCTTGCTTTTTTATAACCTTCAGGTCGTTGCTCCTGACACCTTGTCACTGAGACCTCCCTGACTCTTCCCTGACTTCCCTACTAAAAAATTTCCCCCTCCTAACCCTGGAATACCTCCCTCAGCTCTTTCTTAGCTTTATTTTTCTCTATAGCACTTTTCATCACCTATATATCTTCACTGTTTCTTTATCTGATTGCCCCCACTGGAATGTAAGCACCACACAAAATAAATCTCTCTATTATATTCACTCATTTATCCCCAGTGAAAAGAGCCAGCGCCTAGCAACGTCATGTACTCAACTCAGTAAATAATCTGTTGACTAGAGAGAAAAAAAAAAAAGAACCCAAACTAAAGTTAAAAAATAAAATAACCATATAATGTTTGTGTGGCCTAAGAATAAGGTGCAATTTGGAGATTACATGCAAATGAGGTTGAGTTTTACTTATACTTGGAAACACAAGATTTCAAATTCCAAGCCTGGCTTTATTAAGATGAAATTTGAGAAAGACATTTACCTTTCAAGTCATATTTTCTGTTCTATCATACCAAGGGGACTAACTTGACCTGAAAGACCCCGATGGTCGTAGACAAAGCTAAAGCTCTAAATGATGCCACATAAGGCATCATCTGTGTTTCGGACCTTAGCCAAGCCTAGAAATAAAGACATAACCCGTGGGGAGCCATGGAAAGAATATGAGCATTTATTAACTCAACTACCCTCTATACAGCAGAAAAGGCATTACATAATGGGAATAAAATAGAGATTTGTCACCTAGTGCTGTACATGCTATGAGTCTTTTTTGTTGTTGTTGGCAGGGTCTGGTTCGTCACCCAGGCTGGACTGCAATGGTACAATCACAGTTCCCTGCAACCTCCACCTCCTAGGCTCAAGCCAGACTCTCACCTCAGCCTCCTGAGTAGCTGGGAGTAAGGGTGCGTGCTACCACATTTTTCTTTTTTAAGCAGAGAAAGGGTTTCACTATGTTGTCCAGGCTGGACTTGAACTCTTGAGCTCAAGTGATCCTCCCACCTTGGTCTCTCAAAGTGCTGGGATTATAGGTGTGAGCCACCGTGCCTGGCCTACTAAGAGTCTTATTATAAGTAAGCACAAAGTGCTGGGGAAAGACACACACAAGATGCACAATTCAGATTTTAGACAGGGTACCTACAGCAAAGCTTTCCTGGGAAATGAAGCACTGAAGGATGAGTAAGAGCTAGCCAGATGAAATATATGTTCCAGACAGAGAGCAGACTAAGTTCAATAATAATGCATTAAAGCTTTTTTTTTTTTTAAAGGAATGGTGAATGAGAGCAGGGGAATGTAAATATAAACATTGAGAAGTAGGGAGGGAGGCAGGTC
Organism: Cheracebus regulus; assembly: GCA_963574635.1. Lineage (NCBI taxonomy): Eukaryota > Metazoa > Chordata > Mammalia > Primates > Pitheciidae > Cheracebus > Cheracebus regulus. The sequence continues at coordinate 14,339 of CAUYQU010061866.1, read as the reverse complement.
ATGGCTTCGTATACTCCTAAGGTTGTAGAATGATTCTAAAAATCAGATGTGAGTTTCACAAAGAGAATTACAGCAGGAATGCAGAAAATGGATTGGAGGGCAATAAGACTAGAAATGGGCTAGTAACAAGAACTGTTGAGTTATTCTATGCTGACAGTACAAACCAGGCAGTGAAGAGAGAAAGGATGAACCTGATATACCAGTAGGTAATCAGGTACCAGGAGTGAAGAGGAGATAAAGATGACACCATGATCTCTAGACTAAAAGACTATGTAAATGGGGACAACTTCAAAAGATGGGATTATTTGAGTAAAGGAACAGCGATTGAATATAGGTGGGGAGCCTGCTAGAGACAGGGATAGGAAAGCCAGCAGCATCGACATGCACACAGGGTGAATGAGATCACCTAAAGACTCAGTGGTAAGAAGAGGGACACGGACAGAAGCCTAGGAAGCACAAACATTTAAGGAACCCTCAAAGCAGACCGAGAACAAGTTATCAGAGTTGTAGAAGGAAATCCAAGAAAGTGTGGTATACTGAAAAGACAGAAGAAAACAAGATTTTAAAAGGTAAGTATTAAATACTCCAGAGAGATCGAGTAAAAGTAAAGACTGAGAAGTGTCCTTGAGGGAAGTATTGGTGAATGATGTGGAGGGTTCAAAGCTAGAAGGAAAGGAATGAAGAGCAAATGGGATAGAATTTAAATGTCTTTTAATTCTTCTATTTAACTTGGCTATGAAGAGAAGGCCAGAAGAAGAAAAGCAGATTTAATAGAAGACTGAGGGACAATTAAAAGTAAAATTAATTAAAAAACAGAATAGCCAATAGCACAAAACCCCAAGGAAAACAAAAGAACTGGAATCCGGAGCATGTAGGCAGAACAATCAGTCTGGAAAGAAGGTGAAACTTTCTACAGAGATGGGAAGGCAGGAGATAAGAAAGCAAGCATAAGGAAGGCAAACTGGAAGCTGAGAGAACAAGAAGTTAAAAGCATTTTCCTGATAACTCTATATTTACTCCAGAAAGTAAGAGATGAGACTGTTGAGAGTGATGGGAAGAGATATAGTTGAGTAGGGGGCTTGGTGGACAAAAGCTGCCAAAGTCTAAAGTAGCCGTGGTAGTAAAATAACACCATTAAAACAGTATTTATGAAAAATTAATCCAGGAGTATTATGTAGGAGACTTGGAGAGGGGAAAACCCACAGGCACGAAATGCTTGGATCTGCCTTGTTGAGTGCATGGAGTGGAGGGATGGCAACAGTGGAAGGGAAGAACTGAAAAGAGAATTCTTTAACATACAAATAACTAAATCACTACCTTCCTAATGAAATTACTTTCTCTCAAAACCCCAAGGAACACCTAGAAAGGATCAAACACCTTTACTTATTTCAGCTCCTGATGGGAATCAAAGTTATTACTGATAGGCAGCTCCTAGCTTTTAGGTTCCCCAATCCAAAATGCTATATGCTTCTTGAATTATAGCTCATAAACCAACTTAGTAACCCATTAAATATGAATGACTATGCCTACTTTAAGCACATTTGGAATATTCCCTGTACAAGCAGTGAAACATTTCAATGGCTATCCAATCAACCTGGACAGCTCCTCCAAATGAGTTGTCTAGATTCTTGGCTTCTCTTCAAGCTCAGTATGTCTGGCTAGTAAGGACTCTAACTTACTGAGTACTAAAAAAGTTGGGTCTAGCCCACTGCCTAGGCTGTATTTTAATAAACTACGCAGGTGATTCTTGGGCACATTGGAGTTTGGAATCTTCATTTTAATCAACATTAGAGTTAAGCATGTTGGCTATGACTTGAGAGTAAGACAATACAAATGGAAATGAAAAGCAGGTATGTGGTAAATTGGGAAAAGATAAGGAGAAATAAAAAGTTGATAATCATCAGCATAAAAAGGATAGATGAAGTTATGATTTAACAAAATACCACACAAAATACTGCAGCCTGGGCAACATAAGGAGACACTGTCTCTATCCCCGCCCCCCCCCCCCCCAAAAAAATTAGCTGGGCATGATGGCATGCCTGAAGTCTCAGCTACTCGGGAAGGTGAAGTAGGAGGATCTGGGAGGTCAAGGCTGTCATGGACCATGATCACGTCACTGCATTCCAGCCTGAGTGATAGAACGAGATCTTGTCTCAAAACAAAACAGAAGAAAACAAAACACCCAAAAACCAAAAACCACAAAGGAGAAAAAAAATTACAGAATCAAGACAGCCCCTTGGAGAATGTGGAGCCAAAGGACTTAATTAAATCTTTTTTTTTTTTTTTTTAATTTTAAATCTTGTACCAAAGATAAGGTATGGCACTTAGAAAAAACACATCCAGTTCCTGCTTCTCATTTCATTTCTGGAGTTCATGTCTAAAGATGGACAAACAATGTTTTTGACATCTGTATGGCATCTTTCTTTGAAGAAAAACTGTATGATACAGTAATGTTCTGAGCCACATTTCCTAATCTATTTCCAATCTTGATTTTCCTAAATTAATCACATCAAATTCTTTATAGATAGAAGGAAAGAGGTCCTGTAACTTAGTAAGGGCCATGGCCAAGCATATGTAAACTATAGATAATCTGAAGGAACCCAGCATATGTGTAGATGACCTCAGAGGGATACGCTAATGTAATCACCAATAGTGTTTATCTCTCAATGGAATTCCTGCCTGACTGCTGATCTGGGTCCAAGCTAATTTCCTCCATGGTGAATACTGCTGTTGAGATGCAGAACTCTCCACCATCTGTTATCCAGAATTAGCATAATGACAGATTATCTAATCCCTTACATTTAACAGATACAAACGGTGCTTCTGTAACACCAGTTCACTCACATCCTCATTCATATGGTTTACCCCCACCCTATAAAAATTGGTCCTCCCATCCTCCTGGTGATGGATCTGGTCTGGAGTTTACCTCCAATCTTGCCAAAGAGTCCAGGTGCTTTGCCAATGAGAAGCTTTCCTAACACATTTTATTCAGGAGTGGGAATGCAGCTGTTATTCCAGATGCATCTGAAAAGGGGCACGCCGAAAATAAAGAAAAACTGTCTCAAGTAGATCAGCAAAATCCATAGTGTAGGGAATTGCCTTCGATTAGATAACATTAAAAACTTCAACAAGGTATACAAAGAAAAGGGTTAGTCAGTACTGAACTGGTGAGAATGACAAAAGGGAGAAAGACACCAGAAAGAAATCAGAAAATTAAACTGGCAGCAAAGTAATAAAATTCTAACAGGAAAGACTCTGCTGTTTTACAGGTTCAGAAGTGTTCTAGATAGCAGGACTTTGGTATCATTGAACAAAGTATGAGAATCAGACACCCAGAAAAACAAGGACATGCTCACAGATTCAAATAGCCAGGGGAAGAACATCATCAGCAAGAAGTGGATGGATGGCTGCTGGTGTCACCAAATGGAAGTGGTGAACTATTCTATCCCCAGTGACCAGCTCAATTAGAAGGAAGTGAGAAGCCATCAGACTGTATTGCAAACAGTTTCCAAAACCTGCCATCTCCTCATAAACTGAGCTTTTGATAGGGGTCAAGAGAAAAAGATTAAAAGAAAATGTGCTTGCATATAAAGAGCTACCTAATTTCCTGGGGTTGGGGGGAGACTTAGAAAAATGGGAGAAGTTTCTTATTTATCCTAAATATCTAACTATTCAAATATTTATTAATAATATTTATACATTGTTAAGTATTTTTTTTTTTGTTTAAGCCATTACATTTCAGAAAAGTTTTGCTCAAGCTGTACTCTGTATAGGTGTATTCAACACCAGAGTATATACCATCGATAGAGACACTTTTTGAGGTACTTTTCTCTCGCCTTGATATTTTACCCTTTGTCTTATAAGTATTCCTCATATTCGTATCTCCACAACATAACCTACGACAGGGACAGGCAAACTCTTCTCCAGTTTTTGTAGTTAAAGTTTTATGGCAACATCACACCCACTTGTTTGCATATCATCTACGGCTGCTTTAACACTACAAAGGCAGACCCGAATAGTTGCAAGGGATACCAAATGGCTCTGAATGCTGAAAATCTTTACTATCTGGCCCTTTAAAAAAAAGTTTACCAATCTATGCCTTAGCTTTACTGATGCTTTGCATAAGGCTTGTAATGAGGGGGTCAGTCAGACAGGAATAATTTCTATATTTGTGTAAAAAAAAAAAAGTTAGCTCTTGCTTTATGATTGTGCCAATATGACTCTCAGATAGCACTGACTAACTCACATGTTCAAAAGAACTGAGGGAGCACCCTGTAATATGACAGCCTCTGAGAAGACTCTAAGTATAAGGTGACTTCCTCTCCACTACGCAATAATTTCTTTTTGAGAGAAGAAAGAATATGGCATTTATTCAAGGTATTAACACTCTGGCCATAAGATTCTATAGTCAATAAACTGGCACCTTACTTCAATGGAACATTCACAATGCTTCCATTAAGAGTAAGGAATGCAACCAGCACTGCCTTCCTTGCTTTTAAGAGCAGCAGGAGGTACAGAAAGAAGCTGTTGGGACACTGAACTTGCTGTGCAGTGTTACCTCCTGAAGGTTTTGTGAGGAAAAAATGAATTACTACATTTAGACAGTGCCTGGTACATAGTAAGCATTATGTATGCTGGCGGTCACTGTTGTTGTTATTAATTTTCATTATTATTAGCACTGCCCTAGTTATGTCACTCCTCCTGGACTCAGCTGCCTGGTTTGCAAAACGAGGGAGGTGGACTACATAGTCCTATCAATCTCTTTCTACTAAAAAATTCTAAGACTTTATTAGAAGGAAAAAAAATCCAAAATATAGACATCAAGGGACATGTTCTCATAGAAAGCATCTTTTAGGAAATAGTTGAAAAGGTGAAGCCCGACTTCACAAGTCCAGAGATCTAGGAGACGAAGCTGTCAGTGCAAATTCTTGCTGCAAATGCAACTGTCCTGGGAAGAGGTCACCCTGAGCTGATAAAGATATCGTGTTCACCTCTTCAGCCATGGTGCACAGCCTGGGAGAGCACCCATCCATCCGCAACACTCTCAATCATACATGCCATTGCGGAGGCAAGATTCATGGCTCCAGTAACAGCCCAGTGTTATCCAATATGCATGAAATCAAAGTTTTCATCATTTCCAATGGTCAAAGGCCAGTGAGTGTTAAATCCCAGAATACCAGGATTAATGAAGGAGTCATTAAAAATCCAGCATTAAATCACTTCTGTAGCCAATGCTGAGAGTGATGTCTGTAATATATTACAAGCCTGATTAAAAAGAAACAAGTTCCAATTTAGAAATGAATTACCTGATTTTTTTTTAACTGGTTGGATGGCTATAACAGCAATTTTGTTATTACAGGGGAAAGAGAGAATGGGTAACTTATAAATTATGCTGCAAATGGGGAATTGTCCTAAGATCACAGGGCAAAGGATTCCAGTGTAAAAAACCTCCTAGAGACATATTAAAAGGGAGACGAGAGTCCTGGTAATCAGGTCAGAATTTCTTTTGTCCCCCCATATATTCTAGGGAGTAGGGTGCTGTTAACACTTCATGCTTGGGAAGTAAATTTGATCTAGAGAAGTTTTAGAACAATAACAGTGTGATTCTGTTTCCACAGTCCTTGCCTTTAGCAGACTAGGAAAAATGAATGCATTCTTCAGCTCCTGCTTTTGGAGCTAACATACATAAAGAAGCATACCTTCTAGAAAAAGACCTCTTAGGTAGTGAAATCAAAGCTAAACTGCAGAAGGTGAGGCGAACAATGTGGGGATTACCTTGTAATCCACAATGAATACTAATGTCTTATTGCTAGACAAGAGTCTATCAGTGTGAAAAAGTCTTTAACAAATGCATTAAAAACGAAGCACGGTGACAAACAACAACCTGGCACAAGTAGGCATGGCCATGCTCTGCCTATACACTCCATTCTTTCTTTTCCTGAGTTCCTGCATGTGAAAGTCACAGCCTCCAGATTTCTACTTATTGTTTTAGGATATCATGGAATGGTGCATTGAATTAAAAAAAAAAAAATGAGGCTGAGGGCAGTGGCTCATGCCTGTAATCCCAGCACTTTGAGAGGCTGAGGTGGGTGAATCAGCTAAGGTCAGGATCACCAGCCTGGCCAACATGGTGAAAGCCTGCCTCTACTGAAAAATACAAAAATTTGCTGAGTAGGGTGGCAGCCACCTGTAGTCCCAGCTACTCAGAAGGCTGAGACAGGAGAATCACTTGAACCTAGGAGGTGGAGGTTGCAGTGAACAGAAATAGAGCCACTGCACCCCAGCCTGGGAAACAGAGTGAGACTCTGTCTGAAAAACAAAAACAAAACAAAACATGATACCAAGTAGACAGTCAGGCAAAAAGCATCCCTTCACAAGCAATGATTCTCAGCCACACTCAAACACACAAACCTCAACAGTGCAGGGTGAGGTACAGAAAACAGTTCCAATTCAAAGGATCCAAACCAAAAGGGAAATACTCATTTTTGATTCTCTCTTCTCTGCCAATTCATCATACAATGATTTATATCTCCCTGAAAAGCAGCCTTGAAGGGTTCTCTATGACTGGGTGATATAATTCTTAAAATATTATATTATACATATGGATAATATTCCAGATATTTAACATATAGCACTGGCTAGTTTGTTATACCTGTGCTTACTGGCTGAATAAAAGCCCCTTTCAGAAAGGTGTGAAAGAAAACAGTTAGGGTCATAAATGGGGTTATATCTAGAAGGGCATCAAGATAAAACAACAAATCTACTCCAGAATATTAGTTTAGATTAAAGGCTGCCAAATAATTATGCTTTGGTCATCAAAATACACATTATTAATTTCATATACATAAGTCTACCCCCCAAAATAGAACACCACAGACTCTAGGGCTTCTTGGATATCTAACTATGGGCTTCAGTCTCTACAAACCTGTCAACTGACACAGAGCCTGAAAAACGATTATACTTGAATTTACTTCGTCACCCCAACTATTTATTACTTGAAGATACAGGTCTCTCCTACTGCTAGCAATAGGAGAGACAACAAAAGGGATTAACACTATTTACTGCCTAAGGATTTCTTCTAGGAGGGTGTTTTAAAACAACATTAATAATAAACATCACTAACCAAATAAAATCTATGAAATCTATGAATCTGAAAATCAGATAGGGCTAAAAGGAACCTTAACAGCTCCAAATTCACTACACCACTGTTCCACTACACCACTGCTCTCTCAGGTAAGCAATTTAACTAAGGTCACATCAGTGGCTAAGGGCAATCAGGCCACTGAGTTAACTGGTGGAGATCCCTAAGAATTAACTATTTGGGTAAAGTCTGATTACATTAACGAAGAACAAGCACCTTAAGCAGACTTTTGTAAATCCAGACTTCCAAGCAAACCTAATCACTTACGATCAAGAGCCCAGGAAGCAAGAGCTACAAAAGGAAAAATCTACAGCTAGATGTTACAGCCAACAGTAAACTTGTGGCTTCTGCTACTGCTTCTCTCACTCACAAACATTCCCACCAGTGAAATCCCCTCTACCAAGAACCTGAGATGAGGTCTGAAGGAATTTTACATTACTAAGCAGACACATGTTAAGGAAGCATAATGTTGACAGTACTGTTTATGCCACTTTCAAAAAAGGCCAGCTAAGAGCCTTAGGAAAAGAGGTTAACTGACTTGCAAGGTCACATTTTAACCTGGAGGCAGAACTAGAAATAACCATCTCCCCCTTGGCCCCTCCACTGCTCTGCCATCATGTACATTTTCCAAACAGAGCTGCTATTGGAGAAATTAATGGAGTTGTAAAAGTGATCTGAGAACATAAACATTTGTAAGGTCTTTCTTATTCCTCCTATTACCTGTAACAACGCTGCAGACCTAATCTGAGAGCAGAGAAGATTGTTGGTTTTGGCACTTCCTGTTTCCTTTAGATTCCCTTTCTCAGTGGTTAACGATATTAGGTGCACCTCAGAATCACCACGTGAAACACTAATGCCAGACCCCACACCAGACAAATAAAACAAGAACCTCTAAGAGTGAAGATTTACACTGATAAAACATCAAGCATCAGTACTTAGACTTTGGGCACCACTATTTTTTGTAAGTGCTCCAGGTGATTCTATCAAATTCTGTGAAAAACTACCCAGACAGAAAATTCAATTAACATTACTCTCTTCAAGAAATCAAAGGTCAAGAATGACCTAATACGACCAACCTAAGGCTCCAGAATCATAAATGTGTCATATCACCTGGTCTTCCCAAAGAACAAGGCCCTGAGAATTGTGGGAAAGGAACAGGGCAAACTTTGGTATTATTTCAGAAACAGCAAACTCATTCCTACTGGTTCTATTTAGGGTGCAGGAAGCCAACCAATCAGTTGTAATAGCAATCAAAGAGAAGATTCCTTATCTTTGTCTCTGCAGAACAGAACTGCCAACTGCCATGCTGTACTTCCTAGGCAGCTGTGATGACAAGAGCCCCGTGCAAAACGTAGACATTACGTAGGGGTGGGGAAGGGTGGCTCTCTGTCTCTCTGAGAAGTAAGGACAGATAAGCTGACTTGTCACCATTATGACAAAACCAAGCCTATATACCCAGTTTATTATCGGCTTGACATTAAACACCACTTAACAACAAAACAAAACCACCCACCCAAGCAAACACACATCCCAAGACAGAAAATTACATAATGGCATCTGGAATGATCTGCTCTGACAGTGAAAGCAAAATCAATCAAACCAACAAGGTCTAGAAAGGTCCAAAATGGAGAGAGGCAGCCCCAGAGAGTCATTTTCACATCCCCTATAGTTTATGTAAACGCAGGTATACACAATCAATGTTTTGTTCAGAGGAAGAAATTGAAGTAATCGTCTAGATTCTAGAAGACTATCGTTCTACTCAAGAGAAATACCAAGCCATGGCTAATTAGAAGTATAATTCTACATTCTTCTACCAAATCCAATTATTCTAGATAAGAAGAAATCTGTCAGAAGAAACTTGTTTTAGCACATGTTGCTTTTTAGGGTAGAAGTTCAAGATAAGTTTTATTTCGTATTGGTCAGAAAGGAAAAAGATGCCTAGGAAGAGGAATTCCACTACCTGTCCATTATGGTTTATGGCCTACATACTAGCCAGCTGGCATCACAGAAGCAAGAGAATGTTTTTATTCCCCAGAGTCCATTAGGAACTGGACCAAACCCAATGTCAGTGTTGCTAAGGTCCAGATTGTGGCAGCTGCTTTAGATTGGCACTGCATAAACAAAGTACAGAACTTCTGCAGGTAAAAGCTCTAGAAATGAGACCCCACACCAGCACCTCAGACTCGAAAGAGGAGGACAGTTTGGGCCAGACCCCAATGAGTGCCTAGGCATTCCTGGAGGGACTTTTGGGGCTCTTATTGCCTAGAGAGACAGCGGCTGGGGCACTGAGGCATCTGGGGGGCCCAAGGAGGAGGCAAAGAGAGCAGCAAGGAGCTCGGGTGACCCAGTTTCCCACAGTGCCTGGATTGGCTCTCTGGGCTGGCTGACCAGATGGTGGCGTGGGGCAACCTTGGTGTACCAGGAAACAAGGTAACGGTTGACCATGTGGCTAAAGGGTTTGCGGTGCCAGACTCTGGGACCCCATAATCCCACACCCCTAGCCTCCCTGGACATGTCCGCTGAGGAAATGGTAGAGGGGGAACTGGAGACCCCAACCCCTACCCAAAGAGGAGAAGCAGAGTTGCCAGGAGCCGGTGTGGTGGATGTGATGTGGGAATATAAGGGGGAGAATAAGGGGGATGCGGAGCTGTATAGGCCTTCACGAGAGCCCAGATGCAGACCTGGGTGAGCGAAGGCTACTTCCCCGACAGTGTTTGTTACCAGAAGGTGGACCCGCCGGTGACCAGTTCTACAACTCCAAACGCATTGACTCTACACCTGAGCCTGCTGGGGAGCCCAGTTTGGTAAGCCCTTCCTTCCTGGACTTTGGGGAGGACGCCCCAAGTGTCTCAGGCAGTGAGGAAATTGGAGGCCATTTTCAGTCAATTTCCCTTTCCCGAAAAGAGCCTTTAGTTGTGTATTAGGGCCTTGGCTGTGCTGATGGCCAGAAGCCAGGGGCCTTTTCCAAAGCCCTTTTGGACTCGCCTTGGTGCCTGAGTGTTTGCTTCCATGAAGATACTCCTTGGAGGTGCCTATCAGGTTTCCTGTGGCCTCCCTGACTGGACTCTGCTTGCTGTGTAAACACCACCAACTGCACTACCAAAAAAAAAAAAAAAAAAAAGTGAGACTCCGCTTACAAAACCAAGTGAAAACAAAAATGCGTTAAAAAAAAGTGTCAACATTTTTCCTGAGAACTGGAAACCAGAAAATTGTTTAACTTAATGATTCCTAGTTCTAGTGTAAGCAACAAATAAGCCCAGCAAAAGTTTAAGGGCTTTGAAATTCTCTCCTTCTCCTTAGAAAGGAAGGGGTATTTTTGGTTCCTTGTTTTGAAAGACAGTAAGGCACCACAAAGACTCTGTGGTCAACCTTCATTCAGTGATCTTATCTTTCCACAGCTGCAGACGGTGCTAAGTGACACATGAAGCAATATCAACATTTCAGAGGGAAATTTCTGAAAAAGTGGTGACAGGAATAAATCAATTGTTTAGTTGCTTCATGGTGTATAAAAAAAGGAAAGGTGATTTTGCAGTCAATGTCAAGATGATCCCTTTTTCATTAGGAAGGAAGAGGGGTAGTGTGAGGATTTTAACATAGTTCCCATTACTACTGACCTGATGCATGATGGCTTATAAACTACATTTTGAACACAATAGATGCTCACATTAAAGCAACAGTCTGCTGAATCCCAGTTTATATGTAAGCAGATCTATCAGAAAGTCAGAAAGCTCCATGTAAAACACTGGAAATCTGATAGAAGGCAGCCCACCTCCCTTTATGAAGCTAAGGCTCTTAAACATCTCCCAACCCTACCATACATTCTCACCTCCAAGATCCCAATATTTGCTAAATCCTTCCAAGTTTCCCGAGCTCCTTTTGTTTCCCTGGGTTTTTTTTGTTTTTCTGTTTTTCTGTTTTTTTGAGACAGAGTCTTGATCTGTTGCCCAGGATGGAGTGCAGTGGCACAATCTTAGCTCACTGCAACCTCCGCCTCCCAGGTTCAAGCGATTCTCCTGCCTCAGCCTCCCAAGTAGCTGAGATTACAGGTATGTGTCACCACACCCAGCTAATTTTTTGCATTTTTAGTAGAGATAGGGTATCTCCATGTTGGTCAGGCTGGTCTTGAACTCCTGACCTCAGATGATCCACCTGCCATGGCCTCCCAAAGTGCTGGGATTATAAGTGTGAGCCACCACACCTGGCCTGTTTGTTTTTGAGACGCAGTCTCGCTCTGTAGTCCAGGGTGGTGTTCAGTGGCGTAATCTCGCTCACTGCAACCTCTGTCTCATCAGTTCAAGGGATTCTCCTGGCTCAACCTCCTGATTAACTGGGTTTACAGGTATGCACTACCATGCCTTGCCAATTTTTGTAACTTTAGTAGAGATGGGGTTTCACCATGTTTGCCAGGCTGGTCTCAAACTTCTGACCTCTGGTGATCCACCCGCCCTGGCCTCCCAAAGTGCTGGGATTATAGGCGTGAGCCATTGCACCCACCAGTTTCACTGTTTTAAACACATTTTCACTAAAGCTAGAAAAATTAACCAGGGTATCACAGCAGAAAGGGCCATTCTAAAAGCTCCATGGACTTTGGCCTTGAGTAAGCCTTTTCAGGTGGGGGTAAACACATATCCTAAAACATTAATTTGGCAGCCCTGTGCCTTTTCATCACCTCAGATAAATAGGTAACAAGTAGACAGCTAGCTTACTAGCTAGAGCAAACACACCCAGGGAAGTAGCTGCCTAGCATGCCTCTTGGTTTGAAAGGTATCCAATAAACTGTTTTTATTAAAGAATAAATTGTGTGCCTACTAAATGGTAAACATGTGTTAAGCTTTCTGAAACATTAAGCATTACTCATGCATATCCATTACTTCTACCTGTATGCAAGTGCTTATCAATCATTACTGTCTTAAGGAAACATAGTATACATTAGGGGGAAAATGAATGCAATTTGCCATTGTGAAAATTGAAAAAGTGATGTGAGGAGACGAATACAAACCAAAGTGCCTCCAATGGAACAATAAAATGGCCCAGTAAACAAAGTCCACAACCCTAATCCAATGAGGCATTTTGTTTTGTTTTTTAAATTAAACTTTGGGCAGCTACTACTTACTAAATTCATCCTTACAAGACTCAGTTAGGAAACAATACTGTTTAGTGGACGAGTTGGCCACAGGGAGTGTGATGAAGAAAAAGAACAAAATATAAAATAAAATTTGAGCTTAAAGAAATAGTTGGACATGTGAGAGAGAAGTGGGAAAGAGGGCAGAGAAAAGATGGAAGAGACTATTAGATTTTAAAGTTAGGTCAATGGTGAGCAGTTCCTGGAGAGGCTTAGGGCTCACTTAAGTATTTGATTGTTACGTCTTAGTCACTATGGTAAACATTTAAAATGCAGTATCACCTATAATCCTCAAAATATCCTTACGAGGTATACTATTACTACCTCTAACTTACAGAAGGAAAAAACAAACAAACTAAGGACCATGATTACATGGTATCTAATAGTAGAGCTGAGGTTTTTACCTCAGTCCTATTTACTTCTGAAGTCTACATTTAAAAAAATATCCAGGCCCAGCACAGTGGCTCATGATGTAATCCCAGTAATTTGGGAGGCCAAAGTGGGAGGACTGCTTGAGCCCAGGAGTTCGAGACCAGCCTGAGTAACATGGCAAACCTTGTCTCTACAAAAAATACAAAAATTAGCCAGGCAGGGTGGCATGCAGCTGTGGTCCTAGCTACTCGGGAGGCTGAAGTGAGAGGATCACCTGAGCCCAGAGAGACTGAGGCTGCAAGTGAGTGATGACTGCACCACTACACTCCAGCCTGGGTGACAGAGTGAGACCCTGTCTCAAAAAAAAAAAAAAAAAAAAAAAAGCCATAGAATCTTAATATCAACAATTGTTTGCTTTAGACTTTATCTCAACGTTATGCTACGTGGCCCAAGTTTTTCTACTTCTAAATTTTATATTCTTAAAAAAAAGCACTCAGCACTCAAAAGAAATACCCCCAAAATAGGAGCTATTATATTAGCAGGATAAAATAATAGGCAATTTCCCCCTATTTTCTTTTAAAAATGTTACTACAATTTTTATCACTTTTTTTTTTGAGACGGAGTCTTGCTCTGCCACCAGGCTGGAGTGTAGTGGCACAATCTCGGCTCACTGCAACCTCCGCCTCCTGGGTTCAAGCGATTCTTCCGCCTCAGCCTCCAGAGTAGCTGGGACCACAGGGGTATGCCACCATGCCCGGCTAATGTTTTTGTATTTTTAGTAGAGACGGGGTTTCACCGTGTTGGCCAGGATGGTCTCGATCTCTTGACCTCGTGATCCGCCCGCCTCAGCCTCCCAAAGTGCTGGGATTACAGGTGTGAGCCACCGCGCCTGGCCAATTTTTATCACTTTTTAAAAGACCACTCAGTATGAAATGGACCAAATCCCTTTTAAGCAGAATCACTACTGGGAGTTAGAAAAATCTATTAAAACTCCATTCCTAATTCCCTTAACACTCTGTGCTGACCACAGGAATTATAAAGAGAAGGGGGCCAAGAAATGGCATAGAAAAGACCCAGAAGATTTCCCTGTTGGTAACCATGTCAAATATGTCAAATGCCCCCTTTCCTTATCACGTCAATGGCACTATCCAATAAATAAATAATAAACAAATAAGTAAACAAACAGAATGCTAGTGGGAGGTCAGCAAGATCTACTGAGAACCTATGTCCAAACACCATCCTTTACAAGGTCCCCTGAAATAAGAGAAGGACAGATATGGAAAAGAATAAAGCCCCGGCCAGGCGCAGTGGCTCACATCTGTAATCCCAGCACTTTGGGAGGCCAAGGCAGGCAGATCACTTGAGGTCAGGAGTTCAAGACCAGCCTAGTCAACATGGGAAAACCCCATCTCTACTAAAAATACAAATATTTGCCAGGCATGGTGGCAGGCACCTGTAATCCTAGCTACTCAGGAGGCTGAGGCAAGAGAATCACTTGAACTCGGGAGGTGGAGGTTGCAGTGAGCTGAGATCACACCCCTGCACTCCAGCCTGGAGTGAGACTCCATCGCACACACACAAAAAAAAAAAAAAGAAAGAAAATGAAATTTGGGGGAAAAAAAAAAAATCCATTTACCATAGCATCAAAAAGAATAAAAACTTTGGTCGGGAGTTCAAGACCAGACTGGCTGACATGGTGAAAAT
>CAUYQU010061865.1:0-15557 GCA_963574635.1 Cheracebus regulus | reverse complement strand
ACTACTTCAGAGGAAACAAATGGTCATTGATGTCCTTCACCCCAGGAAGGCAACAGTGCCTAAGAAAGAAATTCGGGAAAAACTAGCCAAAATGTACAAAGACCACACCGGATGTCATCTTTGTATTTGGATTCGGAACTCATTTTGGTGGTAGCAAGACAACTGGCTTTGGCATGATTTATGATTCCCTAGATTATGCAAAGAAAAATGAACCCGAACATAGACATGCAAGACATGGCCTGTATGAGAAGAAAAACACCTCAAGAAAGCAACTAAAGGAACGCAAGAACAGAATGAAGAAAGTCAGGGGGACTGCAAAGGCCAATGTTGGTGCTGGCAAAAAGCCGAAGGAGTAAACGTGCTGCAATGATGTTAACTATGGCCATTGTGGATTTTTCACGAGAAGCTTAATAAACTAGAAACTTTTGTGTGAGAAAAAAAGAAAATCCCATTGTCTCAGCCCAAAATCTCCTTAAGCTGATAAGCAACTTCAGCAAAGTCTCAGGATACAAAATCGATGTGCAAAAACCACAAGCATTCCTATACACCAATAACAGACAAACAGAGCCAAATCATGAGTGAACTCCCATTCACAATTGCTACAAAGAGAATAAAATACCTAGGAATACAACTTACAAGGGAGGTGAAGGACCTCTTCAAGGAGATCTACAAATCACTGCCCAAGAAAATAAGAGAGAACAAAAGCAAATGGGAAAACTTTCCATGCTAATGGTTAGGAAGAATCAGTATCATGAAAATGGTCGTACTACCCAAAGTAATTTATAGATTCAATGCTATCCCCATTAAGCTACCACTGACTTCCTTCACAGAATTGGGAAAAATTACTTTAAATTTTGTATGGAACCAAAAAAGAGCCCATATAGCCAAGACAGTTTTAACCAAAAAGAACAAAGTTGGAAGCATCACACTACCTGACTTCAAACTATACTACAAGGCTATAGTAACAAAAACAGCATGGTACTGGTACCAAAACAGATATATAGACCAATGGAATAGAACAGAGGCTTCAGAATTAACATCACACTTCTACAACCATCTGATCTTTGACATACCTGACCAAAACAAGCAATGGGGAAAGGATTCTCTGTTTAATAAACGGTGTCAGGAAAACTGGCTAGCCAGAAAGCTAAAAATGGATCCTTTCATTACATCTTATACTAAACTTAACTCCAGATGAATTAACGCTTTAAATATAAGACCTAAACCCATAAAAACCCTAGAAGAAAACCTAGGCAAAACCATTCAGGATAAAGATATGGGCAAAGACTTCATAACTAAAACACCAAAAGCAATGGCAACAAAAGCCAAAGTAGACAAATGGGATCTAATTAAACTAAAGAGCTTCTGCACAGCAAAATAAACTATCATCAGAGTGAAAAGGCAATTTACAGAATGGGAAAAAGTTTTTGCAATCTATCCATCTGACAAACGATTAATATCCAGAATCTACAAAACTCAAGCAAATTTACAAGAAAAAAAAAAAAACCCCATCAAAATTTTGGTGAAAGATATGAACAGACACTTCTCAAAAGAAGACATTTATGCAGCCAAAAAACATGAAAAAGTGCTCATCACTGGTCATTTGAGAAATGCATATTAAACCACAATGAGATACCAATCTGAAAGCACATCTCATGCCAGTTAGAATGGTGATCATTAAAAAGTCAGGAAATAACAGATGCTGGAGAGGATGTGGAGAAATAGGAACACATTGTTGGTGGGAGTGTAAATTAGTTCAACCATTGCGGTAGACAGCATGACAATTCCTCAAGGATCTAGAACTAGAAATACCATTTGACCCAGCAAATGCCATCACTGGGCATATACCCAAAGGATTATAATTCATCCTACTCATGTACACAAATGTTTATTGCAACACTGATCACAATAGCAAAGATTTGCAATCAACCCAAATGTCCATCAATGATAGACTGGATAAAGAAAATGTGGCATACATACACCATAGAATACTAATCAGCCATAAAAAAGGATGAGTTCATGTCCTCTGCAGGGACATGGATGAAGCTGGAAACCATCATTCTCAGCAAACTAACACAAGAACAGAAAACCAAACACCACATGTTCTCACTCACGAGTGGAAGCTGAACAATGAGAACACATGGACACAGGGAGGGGAACATCACACACCAAGACCTGTCAGGGCTGGCAGGGGGACTGGAGGAGGGATAGCATTAGGAGAAATATCTAATGTAAATGATGGGTTGATGAGTGCAGCAAACCACCATGGCACATGTATACCTATGTAACAAATCTGCATGTTCTGCACATGTACCCCAGAACTTAAGGTATAATAGTAAAAAAAAAGAAAACTATAGAATATTGTTGAAAAAATAAAGAAGTTCTAAATTAATGGAAAGAAATTTCATGCTCATGGATTAGAAGACTTAATTTTTCTTTTCTGTTTTTTTTCCCCCCGAAATGAAGTCTTGCTCTGTCACCCAGGCTGGAGTGCAGTGGTGCAATCACAGCTCACTGCAGCCTCAACCTTCTGGGCTCAAGTGATCTTCCTGCATCACCCTGCCAAGTAGCTGGAACTCTAGGCATGCACCACCACGCCTGGCTAATTTGAAAAAACAAAATTTGTAGAGATGGGTCATTCCTATGTTACTTAGGCTGCTCTCAAACTCCTAGGCTCAAACGATCCCCTTGCCTTGGCCTCCCAAAGTGTTGGGATTATAGGCTGGGAGCCATGGCGCCCCCCCGCCCCCCCAGAAGACTTAATATTGTTAAGACAGCAATACTCCCCAAATTGATCTACAGATTCAATACAACCCCATCAGAATCTCAGCTGTGTTTTCTGTAGCAATCAGCAAGTTGATCCTAAATTCAAAGGACTCACTATATCCAAAAGAATCTTGAAAACGAAAAACAGTTGAAGAGCTCACACTTTCCACTTTCAAAACTTACACATAGCACATAAATGACCAGGGGAATAGAATTGAGAGTCCAGAAAAAAAACCTTACATTTGTCATCAGTTTGTTTATTCATTTTTTGAGACAGGGTCTTGCTCTGTCACCTAGGCTAGAGTGCAGTGGCATGATCTCGGCTCACCGAAATGTCCATCTCCTGGACTCAAGCAACCCTCTCACCTCAGCCTCCCAAGTAGCTAATTTTTGTATTTTTTGTAGAGACAGGGTTTCACCATATTGCCCAGGCTGGTCTTGAATTCCTGGACTCAAGCGATCCACCTGCCTCAGCCTCCCAAATTGCTGGGATTATAGGCATGGGCTACTGCACCTGGTAATCTATTTATTTTTGATAAGAATGTCGAGATAATTCAATGGGGAAAAACAGTCTTTTCAAGAAACAGTGCTGGGAAACTGCATATCCAAATGCGAAACAACAAAGGTGGACCCCTACCTCACGCCATGCATAAAAAGTGACTCAGATTGGATTACAGACTGAATGTGAGCTAAAATCATCAAACTCTTAAATACATAGATTAAATTTTCATTACTGGAGTTAGGCAATATTTTCTTAAATATGATGCCAAAAACATAAACAACAAAAGAAAAAATAGATAAATTGAACTTAATTAAATTTAAAAACCTTTGTGCTTCAAAGGACACCACAAAGAAAGTGAAAAGATAATCTATAGAACGATAGAAAATATTTGCAAATCAGATCTCTGACAAAGGACTTGTGCCAGGCATATTAAAAGAAAACTCTTAATACTCAATAATAAAAGACAACCCCATTAAAAAATGGGCAAATAATTTGAATAGACATTCTCTAAAGAAGATATACAGATTACCAAAAAACACATGAAGAGATGCTCGACCTCCTTAGTCACTAGGGAAATGCAAATCAAAAGCATTAAGAGTTACCACTTTCAACTCACCAGGATGGCTGTAATAGAAAAGATAACATGTTGATAAGAACATGTAGGATCCTGAACCCTCATACATTTTTGGTAGGAATGTAAAATGGTGCAAATGATTTTGTAAACAGTCTGGCAGTTCTTTAAAATGTTAAACCTAGATTTACCATATGACCCAGCAATTGGAGGGTAACTAGAAGCCATGTTCAGAAACATGGAAACCCCGAGGATGCATGGCAGGCACTCAGTGGAGACTCTGCTTTTGTTCCAGGCAAACAGGATGTTCCGAGGGACCAAGGGAGGCCAGTATCTGCTGTAAGCATACAACCCATTCAGAAGATGAAGAGTTAAGAACTCAAGGAAGGCTCATGCCTCATTACTGCTGGGCCTTACAGAGGAGGCACAGGATATGAGGTCTGGTCCAACCAAGCTGGCAGGGCTGGCTTTTCCAGTTAAAATGGGCCCAACAGTGTTGGCTAGGTAAGGAGGACAGAGGGCAGGCACTCCGAACAGGGTAGAACTTGCCTTCCCTCACATGCCTGTCTCCACCCTGAACTCAAACTGCAAAGGTCCTTGGTCCTTTTTCTCTAATTCAGAAACCAACACTGTGTATGAATGATGTTTCTGGAGTCACAGGGCTCTGGCAGTATAAATCTACTTTCATCATTCAGCTTCTATACTGAAGGATAATTCATCACCATGACCATGATTACGTCTTATCTTCCAGGTTGAAAGATACTGTAAACAAAATTTTCTTGATACCTAAGAGGGCTTATCTAAACTTATGATACATTTAAACAAATCTAAGCATGAATGACTCTAGAAGGTATAAAACTGTTTTTCTGTCTAAAACAGAAATCCAAAATTCTTTTGGCCTGCCTGATTGCCTGGGTCCCGATTCAGTATGCTCTGGACAAACCTCCTAATCATGTGAGGTTCTCTCACTGTCAGCGCAAACAGGACTCGTGTTTGGTGTGTACTTCAAGGCTGGATATCGGTCTTCATGTCCTGAATTAAATCATAAGCTTCAGTTGAAAGTGACCTTCTAAGCCCCTGCACTGATGGCTCAGAGAGGGTGAGAGACTTGCCCAAAGCCACAGAGAAACTTGATTCCATGCTGGAAGTAAGATCCTTATTTGCTGACTCTGGCCCAGTGCTCCAACTGCGTATGCATTCTTCTTACCACTGAAAATATAGTCCCCTGCTGGGGACTCTGTTATGAGTTTAATCTTAAACTCATTCAGCTACTATTGACTTAAAAACTTTAAGATGTCATGCTTTTGCTGATCAAGGTACAGCTGCAGCTCAGAACCAACCTCAAAGGAACCGTGGCACCATTTCTCAGTCTATGCACAAAGCGGCAATCACCCATGCGTTGGACGTATGTCTGCATTTCCTTCACAAAGTGTCCAAAATAATGAAGAGGAGAATTTTAACAGTTTTCTTGTCACCTAGGTCCTTTCACACTATGAAGGATCCTTGGGGCCTGGACCCATGTGATGTTCTTCAACAAACCAAAGGAAGGGAAGCCATCTTGGCCATTTCCATCACTCACGCAAAGGCCCATACCATGTTGAATTTCTCGTAGCTACTTGAGGCATGAGATGCATATATATTATTTTTAATCTTTAAGCCACTTGAAAGATGTAGCGTCCCCTTTATAGAGGTAGACAACTGAATGCCCCATTCACGGTCATTCTGCTCACTCTCTGCCACCATGCCTGACTCAATTCCCTCCCAGCTCACCTCCCCTTCAGGCTGGTTTTCACAAAAAAGCAAAATTAAACTTGAAGGGCAAATGTTTCTGACACGACATTTCTATTGTCTTTTGTTATTTCCTCAAAATATTCTTGCTGTTTTTTAAAAGGCTTCTTTTCTCTTTTGTATCCAAATCAAGGTAGTGTTGCCTGAAGTAGTTGGAGAAGCTTGGGAAAGTATTCATTCTGGAGAAACCAGCAAGTTTCAGTCTAGAAGCCCCCTCCCACATGTACAACACAAAGAGGAGAGTCCAGGTCTAGCTTGATACCCAAGGTGCTTCCAGAGGACAGGAAGATCAGAGCACACAGAGTCATCTCTGGGCTGGCTCACGAGGGCTCCACACATGGACGTCTAACTCTGCACATCAACCCACCACACAAAAAAACACTCTAATGTGTTAGAAGACATTCTTCCAGGCTTCCTCAACATGTTTGTTTTTTAAAATTAGAATCACGCGTTGTTATATTTTTCTTTATGGTTTCAATAGGGCTATATAACCACATAGCTCAACATTCAAAGGGTATCTAGTGAAATCTCCAGCTACCCGGCCCCCACCCCACAGGTAACCAATGACTTCAGCTTTTAATGTGCCCTTCCAGAGACATCTTATGCATAATGAGGCAAACATATGTGAATTGTATCTACCTTTCCTCTTTCCTAAAGAATGGTAGCACACTACCCACACTGGTTCACTTCATGCTTTTTTCACTTAACTGGTATATTTTGAAAATAGTCTTTTGCTGGATATTCATAGTCCTACTGTGGCAATACCCCTGATTCACAGATGGCCCTGAACCGGAGAAAGATTACATCTCATGATTATAAGTTCTCTTGTCACACTGGCCGGCAAAGAACCAGGTTGAAGAACCAGGCATTAATTTATTAGTCAAAATCTGCTGAGGAACAGGTCACCTCCCAGACCCCAAGCACCACAAATTTAAAATTTTTAATTGCCATATTACGAGTGGCAGGAAACTGTTGTGGCTTACCACTGACTACAAGCACACAGCAGGCACTTGAATCTTCACTGAATTAATGAAATAAACCTGTTGACCAGTTTGCTTATTTGTTTTTCTGGAGACAGGGTCTTATTCCGTTGCCCAGGCTGGAGTGTAGTGGGGGCTCACTGCAGTCTGAACCTCCTAGGCTCCAGCAATGCTCCCACCTCAGCCCCTCCAGTAGCTAGAACTATAAGCTCACAACCACCACACTCAGTTAATTTAAAAATTTTTGTTTTGTAGAGATAGGGTCTCACCATGTAGCCAGGGCTGGTCTGGAATTCCTGGGCTCCAGTGACCCTCATGCCTCAGCCTCCCAAACTGCTGGGATTACAGGCATGGCCTGGCTTGACCAGTTTTAAAATAAAACTCTAGAATTTTTTTAAATTGACGTTGGCTGACAATGTCACAACACAGGAAGACAGGACAAGGTTTGAGCACAAAGTCATGAAATGTGTTCCATGACCCTTCCAGAGCAACGAGTCCCACCAGTCCATCCCTGTAGACACTGCACTTGCCATAATCTTCCCCTATCTGGAGCCAAATGTCAGCATGCAGGTGAAGATGTTTTCAAACAACAAAAACAGGGGGGCAGTGTTTCAAAGAATACTTGCACACAGGTGACAAGAAGCAAGGCTATGTTTTCTTGCGAAAGTAATTTGCTTCCAAATTACTCAAGAAGGAAGCACTGACTTGCTCCATCAGCTCCCCTTCCTCTTCTGGTCAAACTTGGGTGGGAGCCACTGGGTCACACACATAGGGTTGTGTTCTGCACTGGTGACTGCACGGCAGGCACTGTGTCTGTTGCAGGCAGGTGGATTCTCCTGGGTCTGGGGACTTCCCACCCACTCCCCATCCCACATCCTTCCCTTCAGCAGAACAGACCCTAGAAAGAGAATAACATCTGAGAAACCCCATTCATGAGAGGGTAACCCCAGGAACCACCAGGCTACCAGGACTTCTGAAAGGCCAGGAGGTTTACGGAAGTATCCTTTTGAGTGGCTGTGTCTCTATTTGAACTCGCTTCTTCGAGCCAGGTAGAAACATACTAATTGAACCCATATTTTCCTGTGCTGGGCTGAACAGTAAAAGAAAAATGTGGTCTCCGTCTTATTTCCAAGATAGCTTGGTATACAGTAGATACTAAAAACATTTACTAAACAACAAGTGACCAGCCTAAGGCAGGCCCCACCTTTGTTCATCTGAGGAGTGGTTTCAAGGCCTCTGGTTGCAGCAGGTATAGGGCCTGACCCGCTGCTCAGGAAGTCGCATCCCACGGGGGAGACGGCAGTGAGACTCTAAGTGAACTGTGGAAGGTGCTGCAGGGAGGAGAGGGAAGGCCAGGGGAGGGGCGCTCCCGGACGCACAGTCCTGGGGAACACAGGCCACATGCACAAGCTCACCCCAGGCCCTTCTACATTGACCCCCAGCCTCCTCAAGCCAGCCCTGCTGGGTGAGTCTCAGGCACCAAGTGCCCCTACAACTCACGCTCTCTGCTGGGGCGCCCACCCCAACAAGGCCCACGCTCCCTAGGCCTGCCCCCAGGTGCACAGACTGTTTCCCATCTAAAGTCCCAGGCACTGCAAGGTCTTGGCCCCCAGGCCCACAAACCGCATCTCCTATGACGCAGCCCTGAAGCCCCACCCTCCTCCCATCCACAGACTGCGCCTCCCATCTGAGGCCCCCACCCCAGGCCTACAGGTGAGAACGGTGAACCACGCAGATGATCAGAAACAGAGACAAAGATTCCCACAGAAAATGCTCATCAAAATACTTACAATCATGACAAATGGAAACAGTAAGTACATCAAACACACTAAAGCACATTTCCAGGCTGTGATTTGATGAAGATACCAGAAGTGATTTTTTTAAAAAAATTTTGAGACGGAGTCTTGCTGTCGTCCAGGCTGGAGTGCAGTGGCGCAGTCTCAGCTCACTGCGACCTCCACCTCCGGGTTCAAGTGATTCTCCTGCCTCAGCCTCCCGAGTAGCTGAGATTACAGGTGCGCGCCACCGCACCTGGCTAATTTTTGTATTTTTAGTAGACAGGTTGTCACCATGTTGGCCAGACTGGTCTCAAATGCCTGACCTCGTGATCCACCCGCCTCAGCCTTCCAAAGTGCTGGGATTATAGCCACCACCTGGCCAGAAGCGATATTTTCAAAGGGTTTAAGGGCTCATGGAAGTCTTTACAATATAGTAGATTAAATAATACACACATAAGAAAACAACACTGAATCTACAGTGCGGTCCCAATTAGGTCAGAAATTACTCTGGCACAACATAGCACAGATGGGCAAGGCTCCTGGGCTGGGAATCGTGTCTGAGCCAGGAGCTCCTCAGGCCAAGAAAGTCAGGACCTCTGTGCTGGGCCCGGGCAAGGTCTTTCTAAAAAATTCTAGCTCCTACACTTTGAGGCTATTTCTTGAACCAGAAGCAGTCCCTGGAGCCAGCTGGAGATGCTGTGCGCCAGACCCGGAGTCCAAATCTGCATTCTCACAAGATTCAGGGCTCTTATATGTGTGTTTTAAATTTTACTATATTGTAAAGACTTCCTTGAGCCCTTAAACCCTTTTAAAATATCACTTCTGGCCAGGCAGTGGCTCACGCCTATAATCCCAACACTTTGGGAGACCTTCATGGGGTTGATGGTTTGCTCAAGCTGGGAGTTAGACAGTAATCACACATGCAAATATGTAATTTCAGACTGTGAGAGATACAAAGACTGTAAAACACAGGCCCTAATTTAAACTGTGTATAAGGAGTGGAAACAATCGGGTGAAGTGTGAGGACAGAGAGCATTTCATCCCATGGACAACCAAGGAGCCTGCACAGCCCCAGGAACTAGGAAGGCAGTGCGGGCGGCCAGGCGAGCAGGACCTCTCCAGGGAAACCCTGACACAGGGAGTCGGCTCCAGGACGTGCTGGGGGACCTCAGGTGTCTCCCACATTCCCCCATACACATCCAGGTGGGTCATAGGGTCACAATGTCACCCCATACACATCCAGGTGGGTCACAGGGTCACAATGTCACCACATCAGAGAAAGAAGACCCTCAAGTCTCACTGTCAGGATGGGGTCACATGCCCCGCTTTAAGCCATTCACTGGGGATGAGACTCGCCTTAGACTGTCAGAGCCCCTGGCTTAGAGCAGGGTTGGGAAGTGGTGGCGATGCTGGCCTACCATGCAAACCTAGACACATTCCAGCTGTAAAGGATCTCACGTGTGTGCATGGCAAACGTGAGCCATCTCGGACCTTCAAGACAGGGAGCACACGTGCACACCGGAGCCCTGCAGGAAACTAAGAAACAGAAAAGAGAGTGCAGTGGGTCTTAAAAGACACACAGGCTGTCATCCTTAGGAGGAACCTGTTGGAGCGTGGGACTCGGCATTAGTTTGCTATAGAATGACTTCCTGGGCTGACACGCTGGGACAGTTTAAAATCGGACCACAAACCTATGAGTCAGATGAGGTGGAGCCTGGTGCTTGCCTAGGTGCTGTCCACCCAAGATCCAGAGTGATGACGGTGCAGCCATTGGCACTCGCAGAACTGCCCAGACAAGCATCGTGTCAGACTGCCCAGGGTGATGGCTAAACCCACTGTGCCCTGTGTTCCCCTCTGCACACAGACAGTCCCTGCAGAGAGCCTGCCACTCTGGTTCACGCAGGTGTTCTGCACCAATGCACCTGGCACTGCTAAATGTAGGAGTGGGGCAGGAGTAGAAGTGAAGGACACAGAGGTCTATGAATGTGGTCTCCGTCCAGAAGGGATTTACCATACAGGAGAGAAAACAGTCTATGCCAAACTTTGTGTGCATGCTCTCTTTAATCCTGACGGCAACCCTAGGGAGGTGTCACTGTTCCCACTTTACAAACCAGGGAACTGAAACCTAGAGGGGTTCAATAACCTGTCCATAGTCACAAGGCTAGTAAATGAAGGAGCTGAGGCTGAATTCAAAAAGGGAATTTAGAAAAGACCTAACGTGCTACAATGATGGGAGAGAGAATTCTAAATGGAAGGTTAGGGACAAGGGGTGCCCTTTGTCGGAAGGAGCACCCCAGGTGTGAGGGGATGCCCCTCACGGAGGGAACAGACATCAGCACGGAGGGAACGGCCCATCAGCAAGGGAGTGGGATGAATGGGCCAGGGCTGCTTCCGAAGTAGGTGAGGGCTCAGCAGACTCTAGCGCTGAGAGGTAGGGCCAGGGGAGGGTGCTAGGGGGCTGGCCTGCGCCCCAGTGTGTGGGGCATGAGCACAGGCTGCTCATCTGTCCGTGCCGTCACAAGACTTTCCTGAAAGGTAAATTCACTTAGGCAGATGCCTGGAACTCCAGCCTGTGGAAGAAAATGGGGTCCCATTCCGACATGAGCTCATGATACACGGATTAAGTGGACACACCTGAGTTCCAATCCTCACCTGTATTGGCCGTGGGACTTATACCCTCTGAAGCCACGGCAGGAGCTCTACATTGGCCCCTTTCAGCCATAGTTGGAGCAGTTGGGATGCGGGGAACCATGTCCCTAGGCTGCATACAGCTCAGGGACCCTGGGCCGGGCCAACCAAACCATTTTCTCTTAGGCCTCTGGGCCTGTGATGGGAGGGGCTGCTGTGAAGATCTCTGACATGCCCTGGAGATATTTTTCAATTGTCTTGGGGATTAGCATTCCGCTCCTCATTACCTATGGAAATTTCTGCAGCCAGCTTGAACTTCTCCTCAGCAACTGGGTTTTTCTTTTCTATCACATTGTCTGGCTGCAAAATTTCCAAACTTCAATGCTCTGCTTCCCTTTTAAAACTAAGCGCCTTTAATAGCACCCAAGTCACCTCTTGAATGCTTTGCTGCTTAGAAATGTCTTCCTACAGATACCCTAAATCATCTCTCTCAAGTTCAAAGTTCCATGAATTTCTAGGGTAGGGGCAACCTCTTTACTAAAACATAACAAGAGTCACCTGTGCTCCAGGTTCCAACAAGTTCCTCATCTCCATCTGAGACCACCTCAGCCTGGAGCTTATTGTCCATATCACTATCACACTTTTGGTCAAAGCCATTCAACAAGACTCTAGGAAGTTCCAAACTTTCCCACATTTTCCTGTCTTCTTCTGAGCCCTCCAAACTGTTCCAATCTCTGCCTGTTATCCAGTTCCAAGTCGCTTCCACAGTTTCAGGTATCTTTACAGCAACACCCCACTCTATGGTACCGATTTACTGTATTAGTCCATTTTCACGCTGTTGATAAAGACATACCAAAGACTGAGAAGAAAAAGAAGTTTAATTGGACTTAAAGTTCCACATGGCTAGGGAGGCCTCAGAATCATGGTGAGAGATGAAAGGCACTTTCTACATGGTGGCGGCAAGAGAAAATGAGGCAGATGCGAAAGTGGAAACCCCTGATAAAACCATCAGATTTCATGAGACTTATCCACTACCATGAAAACAGTACAGGGGAAACTGCCCTCATGATTCAAATTATCTCCCACTGGGTCCCTCCCACAACACATGGGAATTATGGGAGTACAATTCAAGCTGAGATTTGGGTGAGGACACAGCCAAACCCTATCACTGCACCTGCTCCGTCTCCACCAGACTGACTGGACACAGGGCCAGACACACCCACACCAGCATTCATGGGCAGGATCAGAGGCTCAGGCTGCTGAGGAGAGGATCTAGGATGCATGAGGGCATTTAGGAAGCAGCTCATCCCTGAGTGGTGTCCCTCCCACAAACCATGGGGCCACATCCCTGGGGAACTGCTACCAGCTCGCGGTGCAGGACAGCTGAGTGGGGCTCATAGGTAAACCCTCCCAAGGGACAGATCTCCTTGCACACAGGGATCTGGGGCTTCTCATCTTCTGAGGAGTGGAATGGGGCCTCCTCAAAAGTGAGACCTTCAAGGGACAGACCTCCATGCATGCTGGGACCCCAGCTGCTCATCTCCTGAGGAGTGGAGTGGGGCTTCATCAACCTACCATTTATCTCAATCGCATCTCTCTGACGTCTGCTGCTCCTGTCCGTGCAGACACACAGTGTCACCTTCCAGGCACACTATTCCACCTCTGGCAAAGGAGCGTATTCATGCAAAGTTTTTAAACAAAACAAAGCCCTCTGAGGTGGTACAGGATTTAACACTCAGCACCAATCACTCGTGTGCCACCCCACAGTCACATGACTGGAATCCTCAGGCCTCACACAAGGCCCAGGGGGCTTCTCCCTGCAGCTGGGCCAGCACTCCCTCTCATCTCTGCACCAAACAAGTGCTGATGGGCCCAAGGTGACCACAGGCCATGGCCATCAGTGCCACTTCCTCCCTGTCATGAGGGACCATTTGAAGACGAAGAAGTTTGTTTGGTGTGAAGGAAACACTCCCTTATTATTGCCGACCAGCAAGGCGTGAGGTCAGGACTGCGGGTGGAAAGTCAGGCATTGAGGCCCCTGAGCCATGGGACACAGGTGCTGACATTACTTTTGTTTCCAAATCCTCTAGAACAGCTGACCACCTAAAACTGACAGCTGTAACAGCCTCAAACTCCTCTTTCACAGCCTTAACCGGGAACCTCGGGGGCCTCCCACATGAGCTCACATCGTCAGAAAGAGGCCTCTTGAGGGCCCATGCATATGCGTACCACTCATCCTGTCTCAGAAGCAAAGGCAAAAAGAGAGATCTGATACCACAGAACTGACCGATTTATAATCCAGCTTTTGACAAGTGCACTGATGTGATAAGACAGAAAATAAATGCACCCACTCACCGGTCAGGCTTTTAGAAGGAGCAGAGAAACTCCCACAGTGCTCACAGCCCTCTAGACAAAACAGCTTCACAAACACCCTCCCATAAGTGTAGAAGGCATGAGCTACCAGCAGGGCAGCCCAGGCATACCTCCCAGGCTGAAGATGGAGTGGAAGCTCTTGGCCCTGCGGGTGTCCACTCCCTGTGAGTGAAGCTGCAGTGAGATCTTCATTCCACACGTGAAGCTCAGGCATTTTCCAAAAAAGATTGTCCAACTTCCATTGTACACAAAGAACTCCAGCACAAAGGTGTCCTGGGACCTCTGGCACAGTGCCAGGTCTGTTCTCATCTCAGGTTCCAGCTCCTCCCACAACATCTGGCCCACCAGAGGGGCCCCAGAGATTGGTCAGCTGGAGTGAACTCAGGAAAGCCAGCAAATACATAAGAACAGCCAATCAAACCAAAGAATTAGAGGGGCTGTGAAAGTCCTTCACAGCAGTGGGGACCTTAAATTCTATAAGATAAAGGATTTTTTCTGATTTTGATTAATCAACAAATAGCTAATAAGCTGTGGTTCAAGGCCTCCAGGACCTCCAACTGCCCGACCCCAAATCCAGACAGGGGTCACAGTCTCTGTGTACACTGGAGCCAGGAACAATCCCAGTGCTGAGTCATAGGTAAGATCAATGACTGAGATATGCATCACTAAAAGCCAGTATTAGTGGCAGGGTGGTGTGCACCTGCCGTTCCAGCTACTCGGGAGGCTGAGACAGGAGAATCACTCGAACCCAGGTGGTCGAGGATGCCATGAGTTGTGACCGTGTCACTGCACTCCAGCCTGGGCAACAGAACAAAACCCCATCTCATAAATAAAGCCATCTTCCTAGGTGGCTAAAGGTCATGAGCATGAGTTTCCGTGTAAGTAGTCAGTGTGTTATGTGCTGAAGAGAAGCATGCGCATGTGGCCACCAGAGGACATGGGCTAGAACATCTGCTGGGAAGAGCCCCAACCTCCCTCCATCAGCAGGACACATACATAAAGCTGCGGTTCATTCACACAATGGAATACTAAGCTGCCATGAAAAATAAGGTCTACTGATACATACAACACAGATGGATTGTGCAGGCATGACACTGAACTAGAGAAGACAGACAGCGCTCAGCCTAATAATAAAAAACTGGCAATAGAGACCCTAATAGTGGTTGCTTTGGGGGTAGGTACTCACTAGAAAAGGGCATGAAGGAAACTTCCTGGGCGCTGGAATGTCCCACATCTTGATCACCAAGCTGTACAATTAAGATGAGTGTACTTCACTGTAATATACATGCTCACTGAACACAGCAGACACTGTCATTGAGCTAAGGGGTGTGGGACAGCTTCCTGAACAGGCAGTGATTTGAGCAGGGAGGCAGGGAGGCAGGGAGGCAGGGCTGAACTTCCACTGCCAAAAGTAGGAAAAGACTGGCTTGCTGGGAGATCACAGAATGGGTGGGAGGGTGTGCAGGGAGGGTGGGGGGGGGGGCGGTGGGGGTAGGTGGGAGGTGACAGACAAACAAGTAGTTTAATGTAGGCTGGACTGCATGGGAGGGCCTCGCTGCCCAGGTTGAAACCATCCTGCGCTACAGTGGTTTTCAAACTTTTTAAGCAGCAAAAGCCTTTTCTTCTCCACAAGTAAAATGCTACACATGTACCTCAAAGCACAGCAGATCTGCTCTGACTGGGGGCTGGGAAGTGGAGCCCTACGCTCTTAGACTCCTGTACTGCTGTCTATGAAGTATGGGGTGGATGACTGATGTGAAGGGAGAATAAGGGAGAGGTGAGGCAGAGGCCAGGTTGCAGGAGAGCACATCCTCAGATCCCAGGAACATGGGAGCAGCAGGGAGAGAGGGGGGTCAAAGGTACCTGATGACACAGCTGTATCAGAAGTGCCCTGGTCCAGCCACCCCATTCCCAGTGGGCTGAGGGTGCCCAGGCAGCTCTGCAAGAGGAAGTGTGTAGGGCTGATGGTTTACAACAGGGATGTCCAATCTTTTGGCTTCCCTGGGCCACAATGGAAGAGAAGAATTGTCTTGGGCCACACATAAAAGACACTAACGACAGCTGATGAGCTAAAAAAAAAAAAAAAAAAAAAAAAAAAAAAAAAAAAAACAAAAAAGAATATAATAAAGTTTTAGGAAAGTTTATTAATTTGTTTTGGGCCACATTATTCA